>JAJQKJ010001627.1:0-180227 GCA_029574335.1 Rana kukunoris | reverse complement strand
AATTGAGTGTATTGTGGTGTATTGCGTGTGGTGTTGTATTGTGTTGTATTGATGTATTGCGGTGTATTGCGGTGTATTGTGGGTTTTTATTGTATTTTGTATTGGGTGGTGTATTGTGTTGTATGTGATGTAGTTGCGGTTGTATTGCGGTGTATTGCGGTGTATTGCGTGGTGTAAGGTGTATTGCAGTGTATTGCGGTTGTAGTGTATTGTGTTGTTGTATTTGGTGTATTGCGGTGTATTGCGGTGTATTGTGTTGTATTGATGTATGTAGTATTGCGGTGTATTGCGGTGGTGTATTGCGGGGTATAGTGTTGATATTGTATGTGTATTGCGGTGTATTGTGTGTGTATTGTGTATTGCATGTATTGCGGTGTTGTATTGCGCGGTGTATTGCGGTGTATTGCGGTGTATTGCAGTGTTATTGCGGTTGTTATTGCAGTGTATTGCCGGTGTATTGCAGTGTATTGCGGTGTATTTAGGTGTATTGCGGTGTATTGCGGTGTATTGTGTTGTATTGATGTATTGCGGTGTATTGCGGTGTATTGCAGTGTATTGCGGTGTATTGCAGTGTATTGCGGTGTATTGCAGTGTATTGCGGTGTATTTAGGTGTATTGCGGTGTATTGCGGTGTATTGTGTTGTATTGATGTATTGCGGTGTATTGCGGTGTATTGCGGTGTATTGCGGTGTATTTAGGTGTATTTAGGTGTATTTAGGTGTATTGTGGTGTATTGCAGTGTATTGGGGTGTATTGCAGTGTATTGTGGTGTATTGCGGTGTATTGCGGTGTATTGGGGTGTATTGCGGTGTATTTAGGTGTATTGATGTATTGCGGTGTATTGGGGTGTATTGTGTACAGAGGCTAATTTCAATGAAATTTAGCAAAGTCTGAGCCCACTATTGGCTCAGACACCCTCTAAATTTAGAATAGCGCCCCAGTCATTGGGAGCAGGGCGCTACATACACCCCCCACTACAAAAAGACACTGTCCTCAGTGTCTGGAAAAAAACACAACACCTCAAGCCTGAAGGGTTGGGTACCTGAACCAAAAACTTGGAAGGGGAAGGGAAATGAAAAAGAACAAAGTATAATAAAAGGAATGACATAAATCTTCAATAAGACATTTGTACATTATACATTATATATGACATTCTACCACCCTTCACTAAATGTCTAATCCCACCCCATTCTCCGATGGTCTTGACAGCAGATCTGGTATCTAAAAGAAAACACAAATACGTATAGAAAAATACTTTTAAAGCATCAGAAATATTTACATAGAAGCAGAGCTGCACCTCCGGAGAGGTGAGACTTTCCTTCTCTTTCAATTCTGACGACCACTGCCACCTAGTGTCAGAGGTACAAAAGTTCTTTAAGCAGGGGCTGAAACAAAAACACATCTTAAACCCGACGTTCTCAGCACCCTATTCTGTCTATCTAATTCCCCAGAGTCCAGTAGTATAGCACAGGAGGGAAACAAAAACAAAAAAAACAACTCCTCCATATTCAGAAGCACCTTTTTTCTTTTTATTTCTTTGAGAAAATCAGACGATAGAAGCAAGAAACGAAAAGTCCATCTGCCTGTTTGAAGTTACAGGTAAAACCTGGGATCCGGCAATGTCAGCGACTTTCCCTGTTTGTCCAGGGTTGTGACAAAATACACCACGTCTTCCTTCCCGGGCCTGCAGAGATCCACCCGATCAGCATAAATATGCCGGCCATAACTCCTGTGTAGCCAGCACCCCTTAAACTGATCGGCCATGATAATGGAGTAGTCTAGGTTCCTGAATGGCTTAGGTACTTTCGAATAGTCCCAGTTGGCCTCCCCGTACCATTGTTCTTGGCGGGCTTCGATTTCCATCATTCTCTCCTTTGGTACATACGGGAACTCTAGGCCGTACTCGGTAGCCACGCAGGTGAGTTTAGGCAATGACCACGAACTCACCGTCCCGGGTAGTACATAGGCATCCAGTGATTTCCGAATCGGAGTCCGCGCAGGTTGAGACAAGGTTTCTTCATCAGGTAAGGTCTCATTTTCTGCATCCAAGGTTTTCATCTGAGGTGCTTTGTCCCCGGAGTCCATGGACAACTCTTCTGAGAGACTACATATCGGGGTGACACACCTCCTATTGCTCCATCTTAACTCCTGAGACATGGTCTCAAACAAGTCATCATCCCCGGTGTTGGACAAGGAGTCCAACTCTGAGTCCTCCCACTCCTCAAGAGGTAGATAGGCGCGGGCAGTCCCAGTAACTTTCTCCCCAGTCTCCTTACTGGTTCCTGGCGTGGACTTCTTGTGGACATCACTGCTCACAGGGTCTGGTTCCGGCAGGTGCTGAGGTAGGCCTCAACCGTGGCCGTGGGAAGCCTTGATGTATCCCACCTTCCGTTTCACTGGCGGGACGAGGGCACATGTTGTGGCAGTATTATCCGCTGCGATATCCGCTGGAGGCTCCATAGTGGCAGCAACATCTACTCCAGATTCACTTGCTGTAGCAGATGCAGTGCGTGTAGGCTGAACCGCAGGGGCAAAGGCGGCCTCCTCCGTAGTTACAGTGCCTGTGATCCAGTCTACCCGATAGGCGTGGGGTGGCACGGTGGGCTATTCCACCTCAAATAGGTATTTCCCACAGGATAGGCATCGTCCGAAAGGGCGCAACTGTATGGTCAGTCCCTCGCATCCAGGGCACAGCATGCCCAGGGCCTCCACATCCCGACTTGTGTAGAGCATGAAGCGTCCCAGGGGCTTTAGTCAGATCCCCATATCTGTAAGCGAGGCTCCGGATTGCGTAGTACCCACAGCATTGGGCATGGAGAACATCCTGGGCCCCGATATGGCTGGTGCCCAAAAAAGGGAAGACATGCTGCTCGAGCTCCTCGCTTGATATGGCAACTTCTGGTCTTTGGCGCTAAACACACTCACGTGTTTCACGCAGTTGGCTGTTACTCCTCCCTTTTTTCTCTTTTGGCACGTAGCTTGCAGGTTTTTTCCTTTCTGGCTCCGCCTATGGCCTACGCAGGTGGCAAAGTGATCTGTACCCTTAACCCCTTCTTCTCTATTTTAAAGCACAGTCCAACACCTTCTTTATTGCAGACTTTCAATAAGGCAAAAACACATTAATCCAGTTGTTAGAGGCAACGGCAAATATCCCGGACGAGCCCCCACGTGAAGCACTTCCCCTATAGGAGCTGCTGGTTTAGATTGGGTTTTGCACGTTACCTCAGGATTCGTTGTCAGGGGAGGAAAGTCTGTAGAAATTGCAATGTCCACACAAGATGTAAAACCTTCAACTGCTAGATTTTTGCTGCAGTAAAACTTGTGGAGAAAGTAGAAGGTAGAAGGAGAGAAGGGGGAAGGTTTAGGTACACGGTACAGAGCACACATAAATGTCTAAAGTTCCAGTATTTACCACTCTCTCTTGAGTGGGTATTGCTCACCTGGATAGACCCCTCTCACATGGCCTAGCAGCTGGGATGATGCACGAACAGTATGAGAACAGTCTCTGCCACAGACTGTCTGAGAACGAAAGATGGATAGTCAGGGATCCTCTGCCACAGGATTTAAGTCCCAAACTTCCAGCCTTACAGTAAAAGAGCCTTTAAGCCGATCCGGCGTACTGTAAGACAAATAGAGTAGTGGATCCCTTTATAACAAAGTCACCAGGCCTATCCCGAGACATTAGCTTGCTTTGCTTGGTTTCCTCCAGGGCAGGTCCTCCCCCCGTTTCCTTCGTTAAGCAGCTTCTCCCACTTGGATGGACAGCTTGGCCCCAGCCAGCATAACTGGGCCTACTTCATGGAGATGCTACCTCGGACCAACGTGGTCCCAAGTTCGAGATCACACACACGTGCCTCACGCCTGGAGGGCCACGAGGCGAAGGCCCCCGAAAAATGGCATCTTCCCCTTAAGTATGCCTTCCCGGCATGCCCAGCAGGGCACCACTCCCACTGGGCTGCTGCCGAGAAGGGTCAATTAACACACTATGCTTCGCTTGTGTTCCAACATGGGCCTGAGATGGTAACGCCACCTACAGGCAACAGGGGAAAATACCATCAAGCACAACCACAGCCAGAATAGAGGCCAATTTCAATGAAATTCAGCAAAGTCTGAGCTCACTATTGTCTCAGACATCCTCTAAATTGAAAATAGTGCCCCGGTCATTGGGAGCAGGGCGCTATATGACAATATTCAACTTTTTCTCAATATTCAAATTTTCTGAGATACTGAACCTTGGGGTGTTACTAGCTGCAAGCCATAATCATCAGTGTGGGAAGTACCTGCAGCCCTCCATCATCCCCCCCACCGTGGCTGGATGCGCTCTCATACCTTTTTAAGTCCCGCAGCCGCCAGCAGCACTAACTCTCCGCCCCCTTCTGTCCTGTGGTGTCAGTGACGAGTGCTTCCTCCCTCCCCATCACCCTCTCTTCCTGTGGTTGGATTGCACTGATGCACTCTCTCCCGCCACCAGCACCCCATGCCTGCAGAGGTGAGCGCTCCCGAGTCCCTCATCGTCGGATCGCCCCCACTTGCTTAATGTGCCAATCGATCAGCAAAGCAGTACGTTCCCCTTTCTTCCACCACTCCAGAAGGACCATGAGACCCCCCTCTCCTCTGTCAGACCCCCCCCTCCTCTCTGCCATACCCCCCTCTATCTCTCTGCCAGCCCACCCCCTCCTCCTCTCACCAGGACCCCTCGCCCTCTCTGCCAGACCCCCCCTCTCCCTTCCCTCTCTGCCAGACCCCCCTCCTCTCTCTTAGCTCCCCACCCCCTCTCTTCTCTGCCAGACCCGCCCTCCTCTCTGCCAATCCCTCCACCTCTATCCTTCTCTGCTAGACCCCCCTCCTCTCTGCCAGACCCCCCTCCTCTCTGCCAGACCACCCTGACGGTGGCAAGTGAAATGCTGAATCTGGTGGCAGGTGTCGGTGGCAAGTGACACGCTGAATCTGGTGGCAGGGGACAGTAGCAAGTGACACGCTGTAAAGTAGAAATATTGTACTTTCATTCTTGAGAATAGGTGCGTAAATTGGGGCAGGCTTGTAGGGGCCCCAATAGCAATACTTTGGCCAGGGGGCCTATGATGCTATTAGGATGGCCCTGGTGTAATGAATCTATACAATCTAGGAGTTTCACTTTTTGAATGAAATTACTGAAATAAATGAACTTTTTGATGATATTCAAATATTTGGAGATGCATCTGTATATATCATAGAAAGCTTAGTTCTTCTGAATAGCTGCATTGAATGTTTATGGGTCAACATAAGAATCCAGATGCAGCAGACTACAGGAACTGAAAGGAGGAAACTCCTGGGAAAACAGTAAATGTATTACATTGATCTCCTACAATTAATGGGAACGATTTTCCGGATTCTGCTGTGTTTATACAGACAGGTAAACATTACACACTAACCATTGTTATGTAATATTATCAGGAAAGGGACCCTGATCTCATACTCCTCTTATAATACTCGTCCATACATTCTTCTACAACAACATAGAACAGCGTTTTTCAGCTTTAGGCCTCTTTCACATGTTGCTACGGAGTCCGCCAGCTCAGCATGTCCGTTTTAATCAGATCTCAGAGAGAAAGGAGTCACCGCTCCAGGTGGGATCACTAAATGGTTACAGGTGGTGCAGGATACCGAGGGTGCTGGCACTGGATCAGTGCTTATTCATGGCACTGATCCAGTGCGAAACGCGTCGGCTGTTCCTTGTTTCCACTGCTGTGACCCTATTTTTGTACATGCTGTCTATTGAATAAAAGACCACCCATCAGGTTTTGGAGTGCGGCTATCCATTTTTCTTTGTCTTCATTAATCAGATCTCACCTGATCCGATCCGCCATGGACGGATGGGGATTGTAACGGAACGTCCCACACTCCACTTGAGTGCTTCCGTCATATACCGCTTCCTATCAGTCTGGATATAGATATCAGATATTCCAGCTGTGCACAAGCATACAACGAGACGAGACTTGCTTGTCTGCTGAACGGAGCGTTTATTAGAACCAAGAATACAACCTTATATACAGTTAAAGAGGAGGTAACCAGAACATAAATTAACATGAGCTAATTAACTAATCATTTACCCAGACTAGGCGACTCATAGATATGACCTTTCAGGGTAGACGTCACGTCTCCTCACTCACGGGTGAGTCTGGGTGAGTCCGGATGTCAACGGACATGTCTCCACTGACATCCGACGCTCCATAGGGCTGCATGAAGCGTCCGTTCAGGTCCGCCGACAAAACTGATAGGTGGACCTGAACGGTCTGACCGTGTGAAAGGGGCCTCAGTCCTAAGTATGTGCTGGAGGAATGTCTTCCAGACTTCCTGTAGTGGACATAATTGTGTCCTCTGGTGGGCAAAAAAAGATAAGGATGTACCCGTACAGGGATTCGACCAGGGGAGCCATTTTCCTGCAATATATCTGCCTGAGCCGGTCGGGAACCAGTTAAGCAAAAACGATTGACACTTTAGCAGCTGTTTTAGTAGCACTTCAATGTGAAAGGGGTTTTATAGCAGAAAGTAAAACATGTATTTTTTGTTTTGTTTTTTTGTTTAAAAGTTCTATTTGTGTGTGTGTGTGTGGGGGGGGGGGGGGGGGGGGGGGGGTGGGGGGGGGGGGGGGGGGGGTGACATACATTTTGCTTATTTACTGTGTCCCATGACCGCATAATTGTCAGGTAAAGTAACGCAGTCCTGTATTGCAAAAAAATGGCCTGGTCATGAAAGGGGGGGGGTAAATCTATTGGTGGTCAAGTGGTTAAAGATCTAGGGCCAGATTCTCATATAATTCCGGCGGCGTAGCGTAAGCCAGTTACACTACGCCACTGCATCGTACTAGAGCAAGTGCTTTAATCTCAAAGCACTTGCTCCGTAGTTTTCGCCTGCGTCGCGTAAATCGCCCAGCGTAAACCCGCGCAATTCAAATGGGGCGGCTTGTATTTAAATTAAGCACGCCACCGCGTCGAACAAACTGCGCATGCGCTGGCCGGGGAAAAAGCCCAGTGCGCATGCTCCAGCTCACGTCGGATTCTGTTGAAACCGACTTCAAAACGTCGTGAGCGTCATTTACGCAACTCCCTATTCGCGAACGAGTTAGTAAAACGACGGAAGCGACGGAAAAAGCCGACGCTGACCCGACGCCATACTTAACATGGCATCCGACGGCATCCGACGGTACTTCGTAAGGTTACTCCACATAGAAGCTGGGGTAACCTTACGCGGACGAAAACGACGTACGCGACGACGGGGCGGCGTAAAAGCGATCGGGAATCGGCGTACTACCTTATTTGCATATGCAAATGAGAAGACAACGTAAAGGCCACCTAGTGGCCGGAGTTGTCATTACAACTACGATCCGCAAGTGTAATGGTTTTACACTTGTCGGATGTAGAAGCGTATCTATGCAAAAGTGATGCTAAGCATCATGCGCATAGATACGAGGCAAAAAAAACGGTGATACGACGGGGTATCTGAGATACTCCGTCGTATCGCCGCTGAGAATCTGGCCCTTAGTTGAGATATAACAACATTACTAATTACTATTTAAAATGGTAAGCCTTCAGACATTGTCCACTGGAACATACGCACCTTGTTACGCGCTGTTGTCACACCGCTACTGTTGAACTTGAGCAGCTCTTTGATGACAGCGACGCTGCCCTTGGCGGCTGCAATGTGGGTGCATGTGGAGCCCTCCATGTTGGCGGATGTCACTAGCTCAGGCCGGTGTTTCAGGAACAGTTTAACGACTTCAGAGTGGTCATTTTCCGCAGCCAGGTGGAGCGCTGTCTGTCCATGCTGACATTGGGACAAAACACAAGAACATAAAGAAAATCTTAGATACCCAGATCTTAGATACAGTTTAGCGCCTTAAAGTGATGGTTTGTTGTTATTAAAACAAAAAAAAAACAGTACCCTCAAGATCAACTAGACTGGGAGTCAGCAACCGGTTGTTAGTGATCTACCTGTCGACCATGATCATGTGACAGATAGCAACCCTAACAATGGTATATACCTATATACAGGTGAAACTCAACATTTTTTAATATCGTGCAAAAAAAGGATTTTTAATAAACAGCTTACCTGTAAAATCCTTTTCTTGAAGTACATCACGGGACACAGAGCGCATAGCCATTACACATGGGTTATATGGGTACCTTCAGGTGTGGACACTGGTGTAATCAATTTCACAGGAAGTTTCCTCCCTATATAACCCCCTCCCACTGGGAGTGCTTCAGTTTTGTAGCAAGCAATTCTCCCGAGGTTACACAATGTTCCCCAAAAGAGGGGTGGGAGCTCTGTGTCCCGTGATGTACTTCAAGAAAAGGATTTTACAGGTAAGCTGTTTATTAAAAATCCTTTTTTCTTTATCGTACATCACGGGACACAGAGCGCATAGCCATTACACTTGGGATGTCCTAAAGCAATGCTCTATGAAGGGAGGGAGACCGTAAGGCCAAGAATAGCCAAATAAAAACATTGTCAGGAGAAAAAATAGCTCCACCAACAGAAAAACAAGGGGGCGTGAACCGGGCCAGAGGATTCTATACTGCTGCCCGTAGGACCGCCTGCCCAAAAGCTGCGTCCGTACCCTTTGCAACGTCCAACTTATAAAATTTAGTAAACGTGTGTACGGAAGACCAGGTTGCCGCCTTGCAAACCTGTGCCATAGAGATCTGATGGTGTGCCGCCCAGGAGGCACTCATGGCCCTCGTAGAATGGGCTTTAACTGATAAGGGAGGTGGAACGCGCTTCAGACCATAGGCCTGAAAAATCAGCTGCTTAATCCACCTAGCCAAGGAAGACTTGGCAGCCAGCTGACCCTTCTTGGGGCCATCCGGAAGAACAAAAAGCACATCTGTTTTTCGAATCTTCTCTGTAGCCTTGAGATAGACCCTCATGGCTCGAACCACGTCCAAAGTATGAAGCCGTCTTTCCTCTCTGGACTGGGGAGTAGGAAAGAAGGATGGTAGGACTAGGTCCTGATTCAAGTGAAAACTGGATATGACCTTAGGAAGGAAAGAAGGTTGAGGCCGCAGAACCACTCTGTCCTTATGCAGAATAAGGTATGGCTCCCTGCATGACAAGGCTGCCAGCTCGGAAACCCTTCTGGCTGAAGCCATAGCCACCAAGAAAACCAACTTTCGGGTTAGTAGCACAGAGGGATTTCTGTCAGAGGTTCAAACGGCTGCCTTTGTAAAGCTGACAAGACCAGATTTAAATTCCAGGGGCAGAGGGGAGCTCTAATAGGGGGAGTCACATGCAAGACCCCCTGCAAGAAGGTTTTCATAAGCGAATGGGTGGCCAAGGGTCTTTGAAACCATATTGATAAGGCCGACACCTGCCCCTTTAGAGTACTAAGAGCCAACCCTTTGTCAACGCCAACCTGGAGGAATCGCAAGATCCTGTCAATAAAAAACTTTCGAGGATGCCATTTTTGAGACTCGCACCACTCCACATAGGTTCTCCAGACTCTGTAATAAATATTTCTGGAGACCGGTTTCCTAGCCTGAATCAACGTAGATATGACCTGATCTGAGAGGCCTCTGCCCTTAAGAATTAGGGATTCAGCCGCCAAGCCGTCAAATTTAGCTGCTGTGAAGCAGGATGGCAGATTGGGCCCTGAGACAGCAGATCTGGGCGCAGTGGGAGCGGCCACGGCGCCCCGACTGACATCTTCACGATGAGTGCGTACCAAGCCCTCCTGGGCCAGGCTGGGGCCACCAGGATCACAGGCCTGCGCTCCACCCGGATCCTCCGTAGAAGGCGGGGAATCTTCTGCAGTGGAGGGAACGCATACAGAAGAAAAAACTGGTGCCAAGGACAAACCAAGGCATCGGTCCCGTAGGCCGAGGGATCCCTGGCTCGGGATATGAATTTGTCCAACTTTTTGTTGGATCTCGTTGCCATAATGTCCACCTCTGGGACTCCGAATCTTTGGCAAATCTCTTGGAATACCTGGGGGTGAAGAGACCATTCCCCCGGGAGCAACTGTTGACGACTCAAAAAATCTGCTTGAGAATTGTCTATCCCTGGGATGAACACCGCCGAGATGCAAGGTACATGGGCTTCGGCCCATGAGAAAATCAGGTTTACTTCTCTTTGGGCTGCTGGGCTCTTCGTGCCCCCTGGTGGTTTATGTATGCCACCGCAGTGGCGTTGTCGGACTGTATCCTTACTGGCAGACCCTGAAGAGGGAGAGTCCAGGCGATCAGGGCCAGCCGAGCAGCTCTGATCTCCAAGATATTGATGGGAAGCAGTTTTTCTGCCTCCGACCACTGCCCTTGCTGGGTCTGTTCTTCTAGAACTGCCCCCCAACCTGACAGGCTGGCATCCGTGGATACTATCTTCCACGTGATGGGGCAAAAGGATTTCCCTTTTGATAAATTTTGAGAGACCAGCCACCAAGACAGGCTGCGCCGGACCTTCGGGGAGAGCACTAACGGATGATCTAACGCCTGAATGGACTTGTTCCAAGCAGAGAGAATGGCTGCCTGAAGATATCTGGTATGGATCTGGGCGTAGGGCACAGCCTCGAAGGCGGCCACCATCTTCCCCAGCAGTCGCATACATAGGCGAATAGTCGACCTCTTCTTGCCTAAGATCACTTGAACTGCTTGAGCTATTGATCTGATCTTTGCTTGAGGTAAAATTATCCTCTGGCAGTCTGTATCTAGCCGAAGGCCTAGATATTCCAACTGCTTTGTGGGTTTCAATACCGATTTTTCTAGGTTTACAATCCACCCGAATTCCTCTAGATGCTGAACTGTGCGACCTACTGCCTGATTGAGGTTGGAAGCTGAGCTGTCGATAACCAGAAGATCGTCCAAGTATGCCAAGACTAAAATGCCTTCTGTCCTTAGGACGGCTAGCACCGGGGCTAACACCTTTGTGAATACCCGCGGAGCTGTTGCCAACCCGAAAGGGAGGGCTACGAACTGGTAATGGCGGTGATCTATCATAAAACGAAGAAACCTGTGATGTGCCGGGTAGATCGGCACGTGCAGATACGCATCTTTTATGTCTATAGATGCTAGCAAGTCGTCTTGATGTAGGCTGGCTGCCACCGAACGTATGGACTCCATACGAAAGGTCTGAATGTTTAGAAAGCGATTTAGGCGTTTGAGGTCTAAGATAGGCCTGACGTCGCCATTGGGCTTTGGTGTTATGAAAAGGTTGGAGTAGAATCCCAGACCCCATTCCTGGGTTGGTACTTCTACAATTACCCCTTGGAGCAAGAGACGATCCAATGCTTTTACAAGAGAGGCCCTCTTTAATGGGTCGCTTGGAAGACTTGACCCCTGAAAATGAGGAGGGGGGACTTCCCGAAACTCTAGCTTGTAGCCCGTGGTTACCACGGATCTTACCCAAGAGTCGGGAATTCTGGCCTTCCACACTTCGGAGAAAAACCGAAGCCTTCCCCCCACCCAAGAGAGTGGGGGCGCCCCTTCATGAATCTGACTTGAGGACTGGTTTAACCGGCTTGCGAGACCATGGCCTCTTGCCTGTCGTGGCTTGTCCTTGTGGGCGGCTATTAAATGCTGAACGCCCGGGAGGCCGTCGATACTGACGGGAAGTTGAAGGGGCCGAGCCTGCGAAGGCCTGTCGCTTAAATGCGGGCCCACGCGATCTTTTCTTGACAGGCAAGAAAGAACTTTTACCACTTGATATGGTCTGGATATATTTATGAATGAATGAATGAATGAATGAAAACTTGTATAGCGCGGCACATGCGAACTGAATCGCCTCTGGGCGCTTGTTGTTCCTGTCTCCTTTGATATCAAAAGAGAAAAGTCTTGACCTTTTTCCTAAATGCTAGGTGGTTCTCCTCCAACCGAATGCTGGTTGGTAAAGCGTTCCATAGTCTGGGACCTTGGATCTCCAATCTTCTTTCTCCTTTGGACTTGAAGTTGGCTTTCGGAACCTGGAGCAGGTTCTGATTCGTGGATCGCAAAACGCGATTGGGGTTATGAGCTTTTATTATTTCGCATAGATATTGGGGGGCATTCCCATGGACACATCTATGCGTAAGACATAGAGCTTTGAAAGCAATTCTGTCTTTAACTGGCAGCCAATGAAGGGCTCTCAGTGAAGGTGAGATAGATTCCCAGGGTTTTTTCCCAGTCACAAGTCTAGGTCTTCACCGAATAGTCTCCCACCATGAAAGGGAAATCCTGCTAAAAGCTTTTTGCAGGGTGCCTCTGCTGACCAGTTTTTTAGCCACAAAAGGCGACGCATATGAACCAACAGCAGAGATAAACGGGACGCCTGTTGAACGGAGTCCTTAATAGCATCTACTGCAAAGCAGAGATCTCTTGGGAGGTCAGCCAATTCACGAGCTTGCTGAGCCGGTATGTCCCTTAATATCTGTTTAGTCTGATCCTTTAAAGCCTGACAAACGCCAATGGCTGCCACTGCTGGCTGAACCACGGCACCTACTGTGGTAAAAGAAGCCTTCAGTAGGGTCTCCAATTTTTTGTCGACTGGATCTTTAAACACCTGGACATTTTCCACCGGACAGGTCAGGGATTTATTTACGCAGGAAATGGCTGCGTCCACGGTAGGGAGTGCCCATTTCTTTGCAAATTCTTCTTCCATAGGATAGAGAATGGTGAACCTTTTAGGAGGGATAAAAATCCTATCAGGTCGAGCCCAATCCTGAAAAATCACGCTCTCCAGAAGGGGGTGCCTTCAAGGAACCTAAAGAGGATACCGCGGGGGCTAATTGTTCTGACACTGGAAGTTTAAAAGCAGTGCGAACCATATCCGTCTGAGACTGGATCCACAGACTCTCTGCTTGAGAAGCCGAAAAAATTTCATCTATAGTGGAATCTTCAATGTCTGACCCGTCTGGACTCAGGTCCGCTTGATCCCCCTGTGGGTCCAATTCCTCCGAAGAGAGGACCTCTGCATCCGAACACACCGTTCTAGGTGACGGGGATCTAGCCCGTTTGCCACCCGGCAAAGAGCGGGCAATTAAAGCAGTTAACCTTTTCTCTAGCCCACCCAGGGTGGATTCTAGCATTTCTTCCGTAACATAAACGGGAATGGGTTGATTGGGGGCCGCCTCTGCCCCTAGCACCCTCAATGGCTCCTGCACGATGCTGTTCGGTGGTCTATCTGGTGAGGGTGGGACCACTGGAGCCTGGCCCAAATCCTCTGACCCCGTTGGAGACCCCTTTACTTTTTTGGCACCTTTTGCAGCCTTAGCTGGTCCTGATCCCTTGGGAGCCATTGCACAACCTTGAGACACCCCTACAGCCAACACCCAACTGTTGTAGCTAGAAGTGAAACATTAATAAGGACAGGCTATGGTAAAAAAAATTCTAAATTTTCATACGCCTGAGAAGGCGGCAATACCGAGGAAAGTCCTGTGAGTATTGCCACACCAATGCCCGTTAGCTGGAGTCCAAGGTTGCACCGACTCAGATACTGCCAGATCTAAGGCTGAGTCCCTTTAAGAAAAAAATCTTTTTTTTTTTTTTTTTTTTGGTCAGTGTGGACTTTTAAGTCCAGACCTGAAGATCCACAAACCACCACTGGGTGTCACTGTTAGCCAGAACTGGCTCAGCTGCACGCTCTATGTCCTCACTCTCCACTGCTCTCAGGAGGGAATGACCAGCCAGGAAATGCTTTTTTTTTTTTTTTTTTTCTGGTCAGTGTGGACTTTTAAGTCCAGACCTGAAGATCCACAAACCACCACTGGGTGTCACTGTTAGCCAGAACTGGCTCAGCTGCACGCTCTATGTCCTCACTCTCCACTGCTCTCAGGAGGGAATGACCAGCCAGGAAATGCTTTTTTGCTTTATCTGAGACCTGACGCTGCTGGCCCGCCCCCCCCCCCCACGCTGAAACCAACATGGAGGAAGCAGAGAGCAGAGGAGAAGCCTGGACCAGCGCTAGTAACACAGACACCCGGTAAGCCACTAGGCTTCCTAGGAAACAGGAGTTTTGTCAGCACTTCCTCTCTATACACGTGGGGCTGCAGTATCATGCTAACAGGCAAATCTGGGGGGAGTAGCAAAATACATATCTTTAAAAGCATATATATATCTACATGTTATCTGGGTAAACATTAGTACATCCCATCCTGCCTCAAAAGACATAGTGGAGATAGTGGCTGATGCACAAGCATACCATTAGCCAACCCAGAACCCCCAGGGGGATACCTACTGTCGAACCAAGTCCCGCAGGTTCCCTCTTACCTGCTCCACGCCGCAGGGTATTGCAAAATGCAAGAGGCCCAGCCTTCCCCCATCTCCGTGGGTATTGTCTTGGAACTTCAGGGACCGGGGTCCTGTGTTAAGGAACCCACACCCCTGGACCTATATAGCATCCCGGCATCAGTAGCGTTTAGTTCTTGGAAGAGACTAAGGCACTGGAGCCCAGAATCCAGCCCTCCAAGGAGAGGCATTATAGGCAAAAACCCCACTCCAGCAGGGCCCGGGTACCGTACACCTTGGCTTTGAAGCACTTCGGACGGATCCGGCTAGCTATCCTGGGTCCCGAGACCTCCGAGGGACAGCTAGACGTGACCAACACCTAAGACACTGGCGAAAAAACTGAAGCACTCCCAGTGGGAGGGGGTTATATAGGGAGGAAACTTCCTGTGAAATTGATTACACCAGTTTCCTCACCTGAAGGTACCCATATAACCCAAGTGTAATGGCTATGCGCTCTGTGTCCCGTGATGTACGATAAAGAAAGTTCATTTATTTCACTAATGCAACTTAAAAGGTGAAACTCATATATGAAATAGGCTCATTACATGCAAAGCAAGATGGTTCAAGCCGTGATTTGTCATAATTGTGATGATTATGGCTTACAGCTCATGAAAACCCCAAATCCACAATCTCAGAAAATTAGAATATTGTGAAAAGGTGCAATATTCTAAGCTCAAAGTGGCCCAATCAGATAATTAAGCCATAACACCTGCAAAGGGTTCCTGAGCCTTTAAATAGTCTCCCAGTCTGGTTCAGTAGGAATCACAATCATGGGAAAGACTGCTGACCTGACAGTTGTGCAGAACATCCAAAAGAAGTTGGATGTTCCCAAAGTGCTGTATCAAAGCACATTAATAGAAAGTTCTGCGGAAGGGAAAAGTGTGGAAGAAAAAGGTGCACCAGCAGCAGAGAGGAGCGCAGCCTAGAGAGGATTGTCAGGAAAAGGCCATTCAAAAGTGTTGGGGACTTTCACAAGGAGTGGACTGAGGCTGGAGTCGGTGCATCAAGAGCACCACACACAGACGTATCCTGGACATGGGCTTCAAATCCCGTATTCCTTTTGTCAAGCCTCCTGACTAACAAACAATGTCAGAAGCGTCTTACCTGGGCTAAAGAAAAACACACCTGGTCTGTTGCTCAGGAGCCCAAAATCCTCTTTTCTGATGAGAGTAAATTTTGCATCTAGTTTGGAAACCAAGGAGCCGGTGTATGGAGGAAGAAGGGAGAGGCACACACTACAAGATGCTTGAAGTCCAGTCTGTGATAATTTGGGGAGCTGTGTCAGCTGGTGTTGGTCCACTGTGCTTTATTAAGTCCGGGGACAATGCAGCTGTCTACCAGGAGATTTTGGATCACTTCATGCTTCTTTCCGCAGATGAGCTCTATGGGGATGCTGACTTCATTTTCCAACAGGACTTGGCACTGCCAAAACCACCAAAACCTGGTCACATGACTGTGGGATTACTGTGCTTGATTGGCCAGCAAACTCGCCTGACCTGAACCCCATAGAGAATCTATGGGGCATTGCCAAGAGAATGAAGGCCCCTTGACCCGCCCTGCACTAAGGAAAGGGAGCCTTGACTGCTGGATGCTTGGCAACCAGGCAGGGCGTCAACATGAGGAGGGAGTCGGAATGGCTCCGCTGGGATTGGTTACGATGGCACGAGGTGAGGGGGTGGAGACAGAACTCTAGAAATAGCTACGCAGGGGCATGTCCAACTTATTCTGAAGAATTCATGTCACAAGAGTTTCCCACCCTCCCGCCCATTGTCTTGTTGTTTCGTCACAGCTTCTTTGGCGGTTTTACCTGGCCAGCAATTGGCATTACTTTTTGGGCTAAGCCCTCACGTTGAATTACAGGGTCAGTTAAATGTCTGTCTTGCACTGATGGTGGAGACAGGTCTCTTAGGCCTCGTACACACGATCGGACATATCCGATGAAAACGGTCCGCGGACCATTTCCATCGGATATGTCCGATCGGGAGTTTGATCCGATGGCGTGTACACACCATCGGATCAAATTCCCCGCCGCCGGACGGCGTGGTGACGTGGCGGTGATGCGGCGGTGACGTTGACGCCGCCACGTCACCGCCACGTCACCGCACCAGGAAGTTAAACACTTCCGCGCATGCGCCGAATCCATTCGGCGGCGGCGCGGCGGCGGTGGGGGACGACATGTCTGCTGGTAAGTGTACTAACTAGCAGACATGTCGGGCGGACAGATTCCCACCGGATAGATTTCAAAGCATGCTTTGAAATCTGTCGGGTGGAGAAATCTGTCCGCTAGCCCATACACACGAGCGGAGATGTCTGCTGAAACGGTCCATCGGACCGTTTTCAGCGGACATATCCCCTCGTGTGTACGAGGCCTTAGACTAGACATTTTTGTTTATATATGCTCACGGTGTAACCGTGACTGGCATGGTTTTTGGATTGTTGGGATTTGAAGTTTGTTATAACAATATGTTTCAATAAAGCTGTGGCCTTGCCCATTACCAAATTTAAATGGTCTGTGCGTAATTATTGGGGGGGCAAGATTTTTGGTATGGTTGAATTAAGAGCAAGTTAAGCCTAAGCTTCTCAGCAGCCAAGATGAGAGGCATGAGACCGAACAATGCAGAAGAGATGAAGGCCACTATTGAAGCGTCCCGTTCAGGTCTGAGATTGTGGATTTGGGGTTTTCTGTAAGCCATAATCATAACAATTATGACAAATCACGGCT
Source organism: Rana kukunoris (assembly GCA_029574335.1). Classification (NCBI taxonomy): domain Eukaryota; kingdom Metazoa; phylum Chordata; class Amphibia; order Anura; family Ranidae; genus Rana; species Rana kukunoris. The sequence goes on along the minus strand of JAJQKJ010001627.1, from coordinate 163,277 downwards.
TGAACTATCTTGCTTTGCATGTAATGTGTCTCTCTCATATATTAGTTTCACCTTTTAAGTTGCATTAGTGAAATAAATAAACTTTTGCACAATATTCGCGTTTCACCTATATATCCCCGTTAAGAAATAAAGAGTCCTCAAAGTGGCAATAGTCTACTATAGTGAGAAGAACGATGGAGGAAATTCTCTGTGCATTTTTCGGGTAAACATCAAGGCCACAATTTGAGAATTGGCGGCTCGGAACAATCGGAGGGAGGAAAGGGAGCAGCACAAAGGGAAGTCCTCTGCAGACGTCTGATCTCCTGCAGGGCCAACAATACAGGAAGGGATACTTAGCGTGTCAGGCCGGTGGTACTTTCATGTCTGAGATGACACTTGCATGAGAGGTGTTGGTCCTGAGGTCACCCGGCACATATTATGCAGGCGACGTGCGTCACTGAGAACAACAAACGCTGCGCACACACGTGTTACTGTATACATCTGGGCTCTCTGAAGACTTACAATCACCAGAGAGGAATCCGCATTCTTCACATACTTCCTACACGGCTAAGAAAAGACAAATGCCCATTAAAGTGTATCTACAGGCACATCTAGATTTGAATGGAGAAGGGAAGGGCTCAGTACTGCTGTCTGATTATGGAGATCTGACTTCCTCTGGCTTCCAAATTTAACAGAAATGAAAAGATCAACCTTCTATTACATTTCAACTTATATCTGTAACATCTTGTATTTCCGATCAGTGAAGTCAGGGAAACGTAAGGCTATTTTACTGTCACGGACATGATTGTTTAAAACCCGTTTTAGGCCGGGTTTACACTGATGCGACAAATGCTCCGACATTGGGAGCTCATGTCGCATGATGTGTGAAAATCAATGTTTCCCTATGGGAGTCGTCTGAACTGGTCCGACACAAGTCGGTCCGACTTTGAAAATTCTCCCTGTTTTACTTTGGTCCGACATTGATCCTACTTCAGCCCATTGAATATCATTGAAGTCGGAACGCTGTCTTGCATGCTCTGACTTTGGCATGTGACTTGTGCTCTGCTGATCTTGAGGGGGAACTCCACGCCAAATTTTAAATAAAAAAAAACGCCATGGGTTCCACCTTCAAGAGCATACCAGGCCATGCTCGGATAAGGGTCTTCTATAGATTTAAAGGGGAACCCCTACACCGAAAAAACGGCATGGGGGTCCCCTCAAAATCCATACCAGACACTTATCCGAGCACGCAGCCCGGCCGGTTAGGAAAGGAGTTGGGGACGAGCGAGTGCCCCCCCTCCTGAACTGTACCAGGCCAAATGGCCTCAACAAAGCACCCTGTCCCCATGATAATGAGGACAAGGGCCTCTTTCCGACAACCCTGGCAGTTGGTTTTCCGGGTCTGCGGGCGGGGGGCTTATCGGAATCTTGACTCTGAAAGACTCTGAAGTCAGTCATAATGTGCTCATATGGTGTGCATTTTAGTACATCAATGCATAAAACTCATGGGGGTCATTTTTAATTAATTTCTTTTTTATTGCAGAGATTTAATTCCAATTTACTAAAACTTGGACTCTTTTAGCATTGGGTCTGGTACTCTTTCTATTGGTGTGTACTTCGTCTTGAGATTTTCAGGCACATCGGCTATTCTGGCAAGTGCCTCAGTTGATGAAGTCCCAGGACGTCCCTGGCGTTTTGCATTAGTGTAGCTCAGCGCTTCTAAGTGACCTTACTATGTCAGTAGCGTTGACGTCCGCCTTCATGTTCAGCAAGCTGTTACAGACGTCCAGCTGACCGTTCCCGGCGGCGAGGTGGAGAGGCGTTCTCTTGGTCTGCAGAAGGAATCAGAGACAGCGGGCGGCGAAGATTAAAACGCGGTGGCAGTTTATCATATAATCATTCTCGGGCACAGTTACAGCTTGGCTGTGTTATGGCGTCCACATTTATAATTTGCCTCTGTATTTGTCTTGTGTATACAGACAGAGGAAAGTATGTAAACCACTTTATCCTCTACTTAGCGCTGACACGGCTGTACCCGGCCGAAGCCTCTTACTAGTTTTCTAATCTGCCTGAACATCTTAATATTAAAGAAGAAACCAGTGTGGAGAAATATGAGACCGCCATTTCTGAAATGCTAAGTGTCTGACTGGCTCTGGCTTCAGTCGCTGACCTGGAACAAGCATGCAGGCAGTAAAGGCAGAGGTCCTGGTCTGTACACTTTTTTCAGGTCAGAGGCTCAAAGATCTGAAGCTGCTGGATTTCCATTTCCACCACTGAACTAGCATCTGGCAGCTCCCAAAATAATGGTACCTATGGGCAGCAGAATTCAAGGCTTTCATGTTGTTATTACTCACTTTTAACTGAAGACTAGGGATGAGCTTCGCGTTCGAAACGAACGTATGTTCGACTCAAACATCGTCCATTCAAAGAATTTCGAACAACAACGATAGTTCGCGGCAAATTCGAGGGAAACGAAACAACCACTTTTAAGACTTTTTTCCATTGATACATGTTCCCTGGGGCAAGACCCGGGTTCTGAAAGACGTTTTCCAACAATAACCTGCTCCTGAAAAAACAACCGTTTTTAAGACTTTTTTCCATTGATACATGTTCCCTGGGGCAAGACCCGGGTTCTGAAAGACGTTTTCCAACAATAACTTGAAAATTTGTCTTTAAAATGATCGTTTTTGAATTTGAACGTTCGAGTCTTATAGACTTCAATGGGGTTCTAAATGTTCGTGCGAACGATCGGACTGTTCGACGGTTCTGGTGCGAACCGAACGCGGGGGTGTTCGGCTCATCCCTACTGAAGACACCTTTCAGGTTTCTTTTGGTGGATGGATAGCCTTGCTCAGCCCGTCAGCTTCCACCCACAACTGAAATCCAGTAATCTCAACCCCTACTGTCCATTCATTAATGAACAGGGCCACGGATAGGAGGGCAGAAACAACCCTTCAAGTCCATGCCTCCCTAAGACACACAGGGCCAGATTCAGGATGGCGAGCGTGTTTTTGCGGCAGAGTAACTTTTCCTTTTTACGCTACGCCACCGCAACTTTACCCGCAAGTGCTGTATTCACAAAGCACTTGTGTGTAAATTTGAGGCGGCGTAGCGTAAATTGGACGGCCTAATTCAAATTGGGCGGGTAGGGGACGTATGCTATTTAAATTAGGCATGTCCCCGCGCCGAACGTACTGCGCATGCATCGACCATTGAAAAAGGCAGTATGGGGCCCCTATGTAACGGCCCAATTGATGAATTCTGAATTGTTTCTGTTGAGGGATTCATATTTTATAGCTTGCAAGGTACGGTGCTTACCAAGGACATAGCGTCAATACTGGCGAGGTAATTTTCCACCAGCAGTTTAACAAGGTGATTGCAGCCGTTTTCAGCGCACAGGTGAAGCGGTGTCAGGCCCAGTTTGGTTTTGGCATTCACAAAAGCCTTGTGCCGCAGCAGGATATCCGCCATCTTGTCGTGGCCGTTCTCACAAGCGAGGTGTAGGGCTGCTTTGCCATGCTGCAGAGGATGAAGCATTTCATTATCTGGTATAAGTGTATGTACAGTCAGTTTTAGATTAAAGAAAGATTCAAACCAAAACCCTTTCTTTTGGTTTTGGATAGAGTGTAGAAGAGTGTATCCCCTGTTCACCAACACATTTCTATTGGTTTGTGGGTGGTGTGTAGATAGGTTTGAACCCCTGGTCAGGTTTTTATTCCTAGGTCCATGCATAGGAGGCGCTAGATTTCCTATTGGTAATATCCAGTGCTGTGAACTGACTTGGGTCAGGTGCCAGAGCACCACCAAAGTATGGAGGGCTTGAAAAAAGTCAGCTATTTTACAAGCTGTAAATACCCCACACCAATAGTTAGAGAGTTCCAAATGGTATTTCACTGAATAATCAGTAGAAAAAGAAAGCAAATGTGTTTCGAGGGTTCAGACAGGCGTGGAACTTCATGTTGGACCAACTACGGATGGAAGGCTCTTACTATATAAATACAACTGTTCTTTCAACCCAATCAGGTCTATCATTTTGAGATTACTGAATACTCAGTCTGAACCCTTTAAAACGTGTTGGTTTTCTTATTTTACCATTAAAATACAAATTTGGACTCCCCAACCATTGGTGTGGCCCCCTTACTACTTCTTACATAGTTGAGGTTTTCATTGCAGCCTGTGTCCCCACTAGGTAGATACTCCCTCTTTATTTGTGTCGGTGACCATTGTCTCTAAGGAACAATGTGGTGGAACATCCAACATTTTAAAGATGTCACCAAATAGGAAATGAGGGGAAATCTTCCAATGGGGGCATCAGATTCCTCTTACTTTGTAGCAATTTCCACAAAAAATAAATAAAACATAAAATGACAAAGGTTCTAACCATTACCTACTCTATCCAAAACTAAAACTAGTTTTTGTTTTTAGCAGAGCTTTTTTTCTCAAAAAATAGGTGCAGGAACTCAACCACGACCCATTCAAATTTTACAAACAGTAGAAGGGTCTTAAAGGGGCATTAAATACCAGGATTACATTACATACAGGGTACAGAGTGTAGCGTTCAGGGGGTTACACACAGAGTGCAGAGCTGTCGCTTGTAAACACAGAAACCAGACTTCTGTGTTTACAAGTGATTGTGGTGAGCAGGTATCAAAGGGTCTGAGCCAAAGGTGGTGGAACTGAGTTCCCCCAAGTTCCCCCTGAAAAAAAGCCCTGGTTTTTAGCTATTTTAACAAACATGTTAAGATAGAATTTTCATTATACTGTATACAATGGTGGTCAACTTTCTCAAACTGGCAAAGGGAGGGGGCTAAAATATGGTCCCTGAGGTCAACAAAGATTTACCCATAATATCTGGTAAATGTAATGCTATTAAAAACTGTCAGAGACTGCAGACATATTGCAGGAGATGGTTAGAGACTGCAGACATACTACAGGAGATGGTTGGAGACTTAAAAATGTTACGAGATAGATGGTCAGAGACTGCAAACATACTACAGGAGATGGTCGAAGACTTCAGACATACTACAGGAGATGGTTGGAGACTGCAGACATACTACAGGAGATGGTCAGAGGTTGAAGACATGTTACGAGATAGGTGGTCAGAGACTGGGGACATACTTAAGGAGATGGTCAAAGACTTCAAACAGGAATAAGGTCCTCTAGCACCCAAGGCTGAATGGCCAAAGGGTTCCCTCATCCATTAGCTGTGAGCTACTTCAGCAGTATACAAATATGTTAAGATAGAATTTTTATTATACTGTATACAATGGTGGTCAACTTTCTCAAACTGGCAAAGGGAGGGGGCTTAAATATGGTCCCTGAGGTCAACAAAGGGTCACCCATAATATCTGTAAATGTAATGCTATTGAAAATTGTCAGAAACTGCAGACATATTACAGGAGATGGTCAGAGACTGCAGACATACTACAGGAGATGGTCGGAGACTTCAGACATACTACAGGAGATGGTCGGAGACTTCAGACATACTACAGGAGATGGTCGGAGACTTCAGACATACTACAGGAGATGGTCGGAGACTGCAGACTTACTACAGGAGATGGTCGGAGACTTCAGACATACTACAGGAGATGGTCAGAGGCTGAAGACATGTTACGAGATAGATGGTCAGAGACTGTGGACATACTTCAGGAGATGGTTAAAGACTGCAAACAGGAGTAAGGTCCTTTAGCACCCAAGGCTGAACGGCCAAAGGGTTCCCTCATCCATTAGCTGTGAGCTACTTCAGCAGTATACTTTGGAACCTCTTTCCCGCTGAAGCACCCATGGCGCCCAATTCCTTTGCCCATCCCTTTCTCCTAGTCTTGCCCAGATATACTCTTCAAACCAAGAGACAAATTTCTCACCATCATCCTACACCAACCCAACCTGTCAATGACATCTTACCTCATCAAACACATCCACCCTGGCATGATTCTGGATCAGGATCTTCACCACTCCAGTGTGACCGCTCTCTGCTGCCACCAGTAATGGAGACCAGCCGTTCTGGAATAGAACAAATGTCACATCAAGGGACAATATATGGGGATAATCTACAACACATGAGGACAATCTTCAACACACAACACATGGGGACAATGTACAACACACAGGGACAATGTACAACACAAGGGGACAACCTACAACACATGACATGGGGACAATGTACAACACAAGGGGACAACCTATAACACACAGGGACGATCTACAACAAATAAGGACAACCTACAACACATGGGAACCATGTACAACACATGACATGGGGACAATGTACAACACAAGGGGACAACCTACAACACACAGGGATGATCTACAACACAAGGGGACAACCTACAACACATGGGGACAATGTACAACACAAGGGGACAACCAACAACACACAGGGATGATCTACAACACAATGGGACAACCTACAACACATGGGGACAATTTACAACACAAGGGGACAACCTACAACACACAGGGACGATCTACAACACATAAGGACAACCTACAACATACAACACATGGGGGACAATGTACAACATGAGGAGGATAACCTACAACACATGGGGACAACCTACAATATTTCTTACATCTTTAGTGCTGTACAAAGTCAACAGAAGCCGGTCATGAATTATTTTTGCAGCTTAATTACTCAGACGGTACATAGGCCAGCACATTAGAATGACAGCCAAGCGCGTAACAATTTCAGTCTGAGACCGCTCTCCCCAATATGGACTGTCCTATAATATGAGGGACCTTCCTGTATGCCTTATGTTGGGTTCTCACCTTGGCCTGCTTGTTCATGGTCTGCTGAATGCAGCTGCCTCCTATATGGGTAATCATCTCCAATAGCACTTCCGTGTTCCCCGTCCTGGCGCAGTAATGCAGCGGAGTCTCGCTGGCCTTGTTTATCAGAAAGCACAATGTGTATTTAGTATTTAGAACATTTGTACATACATTTTAGTTTGCTACTTACTTACTCCCACTCGGGACAATATAATACCACACGTATGTTCTCTCTCTAGCTGCATGGACAGATTTCCTCACTATCCCTTGTTGTCCCAGTCTGCTGCTTCCTCTCTATCCTCCAGTAGTCTACCGTGACTGTGAGCTGGAAGACCCTGGGGGTCGCGACCTGGAGCCAGCCTGCAGCAAAATCCATCCCCATTATCAGGGGCCTCTGATGAACACCTGCTGGCACTTAGATTCTGCCCCCTGGGGAATCTCATGCTCCAGCTCCCAGTGTGATCTGTGCTGGAGCTCCAGAAGGCCTGTTTTTCTGAACCAGCCAGAGCTCCATCTGCAGCAGTCAACCGTAGGGTCCACTATCTTAGCGGTGCACTCCTGATCCCAACGGTGTGCATCTGTCCCCAACGGTGTGCATCTGACCTGACAAACCCCAAATATCTGAAAGTGGTGTATGAGGCCCCTGCTTAAAGAGGAAGGTGCTTGGTGACCTAGTTCTACACAATAAGGTCCATCAGTGGAGGTGAGCACAGAGTGTGAGAGGTGGTGGGATTCACTTGGCCACTATTGCATGTAAAGGAGGAAAAGAAGACACGATATAGACGCAGTGATGGCGAACCCTGGCACCCCAGATGTTTTGGAACTACATTGCCCATGATGCTCATGAACGCTGCAGTGTAGTGGAGCATCATGGGAAATGTAGTTTCAAAACCTCAGGGGGTACCAAAGTTCACCATCACTGATGTGGAGGATCGAAGATATCAATTTAGGGCCCAACATTCTTAGTTTGTATTATTACTAATATGATGTGGATGATATACTGTCGCATGGGGCATGGGAACAATTTATTACTCACATTTTCACAATGAAGGAACTATTTATTTCTGGGCATGGTTCACTGTGATTGCATTTGGTGACACAAGTATATATGATATTTGCACATGATGTGCAGTATATTGTTCATCTACGAGTGCATAAAGTATGTATAGAATTTCAGTATTGTAAATAGTTGCGCCACACTTTTTGATTTTGTAATTTTTTAGTGTTCTGAAAGGTTCTCTTTAACCACTTTACCCCCCTTCATGACCAGGCCATTTTTTTTGCGATACAGCACTGCGTTACTTTGATAGTTGCGCGGTTGTGTGATGCTGTATCCAAGTAAAATCTATGGGCCAGATTCACAGAGCCCTTACTCCGGTCTATCTCCTGTTAGACCGGAGTACTTTCAAATTACGCGCGTCGTATCATTAGTTTGAATCCTCAAACCATGATTCGGCGGCTTCGATCCGACAGGCTTACGTCTTCGTACGCCTTCGGATCTACGCTGCATTTTTTTTGCGCCCACTGGGTGGAGTTTGGGTCGTTTTCCGCGTCGGGGTATGCAAATGAGCTTTTTCCGGCGATCCACGAAGTTACGATCGTCCTTCACAATCTCTTACGGCATCTGTAGTCAACTTTTTGCTGCGTAAAGTTATACCAGCTATTAGCTGGTCTATAGTTAGACGGCCCATGTTAAGTATGGCCGTTGTTCCCGCGTCGAATTTCAATTTTTTTTTTTCCGTAAGTCGTCCGGGAATAGGAATGTACGTAAACGACGCTACTCGAAAAAAAAAATGACGTAACGACGTTATCTCGCGCAATGCATGGCGGGAAATTTCTGAACGGAGCATGCGCAGTTCGATCGCCGCGGGGACGCGCCTAATTTAAATGCTTCACACCCCCATAATCACGTATTTCGATTCCGCCGCGAGAAATACACTACGCCGCCGTACCTTACGGCCCGAAATCTTCCTGGATTCGACTTAGAGCCAGGTAAAATACGGCGGCGTAGTGTATCTCTGATACTCTGCGCCAGGGCAATTGTACCTGAATCTGGCCCTATGTACTTTTTTTTCCACAAATAGAGCTTTCTTATGGTAGAATCCGATCACATCTGTGGTTTTAATTTTTTTGCGCTAAAAACAAAAAAATACTGACAATTATAAATAAAAAAAAAAAACATGAGATACAACAATAAAAATAATAAGTAAAAACACATTTTTACTCTCTGCTAAAAAAATATATCCAATAAAAAAAATGCAAAAATATCTAATTTCTTCATCAATTTAGACCAATACGTATTCTGCTACATATTTTTGGTCTAAAAAAAAATCCCAATAAGCGTATAATGATTGGTTTGCGCAAAAGTTATAGGCCTGGATTCACATACATCGGCGCATATATATGCCACCGTAGCGTATGTCTTTTACACTACGCCGGCGCAGCGTGGAGAGGAGAGGAGAGGAGGGGAGGGGAGGGGAGGGGAGGGGAGGGGAGGGGGGGAGGGGAGGGGGGGGGAGGGAAGCATGGAATTCACAAAGCAAATGCTCCCAGCGTTGTGCCGGCGTAGCGTAAAAGACATACGCTACGGTGGCATATATATGCGCCGATGTATGTGAATCCAGGCCTATAGGTGGAAGTGGGCGTGATACATTTAAATGAAGCGTGACCCCATGCAAATGATGGGCCGAGCGTCAGACAAGTACTTAAAGTGGATGTAAACCCCAATTTTTGTTATTTATTTTTTATGTCACAATGTCGAGTATAAGATTTCCTACCATCTGTGCCCAGTCTTGCCACACAGAGTTAATCCAGAGCTGATCAATCCTCTTTTTATTGTTCAGTGAAAATTAACAGCCTTCCAGATACAAACCTGTCGAAATAAAAAGTCTGTTTCTCTCTTCTTGCTTTGAGTGACAGGTTATTTACATATCTAGCTTGGACATGTTTATCATGTTATGTTATGTTTATCATAACATGAGGTGATCCAAAGTTCATTGTATATTACCAGGATGGGTTATGTGGGGGAGGGGAGGATTTCTCACTTTTTATACTTTGGATCGCCTCATATTATGATAAACATAACATAAGATAAACATGTCCAAGCTAGATATGTAAATAACCTGTGACTCAAAGCAAGAAGAGAGAAACTGACTTTTTATTTCGACAGGTTTTTATCTGGAAGTCTATTATTTTTCTCTGAACAATAAAAGAGGATTGCTCAGAGCTGGATTAACTCTGTGTGGCAAGACTGGGCACAGATGATAGGAAATCTTATACTCTACATTGTGACATCAAAAAAATAAATACAAATTTTGGGTTTACATCCACTTTAAAACGAACTGCGCATGCGTCGTGCCTTGGACGCATTCCAGTGCGCATGCTCACAGTCACGTCGAATCACTGCCTACGGTGTGAACGTAACCTACGCCCAGCCCTATTCACGTACTACGTAAAATTCAACGGCATTTGTTCCCTGGTCCATACCTTTGCATGAGTTGCGCCTCCAATATGGGGAATAACTTTACGCCGGACGTACGACTTACGCAAACCGCGTATATTATGCGCCGGGCGCAAGTACGTTCGTGAATCGCAGTATTTGTCTAATTTTCATATTTGAATCGAAAATCAATGGGAGCGCCACGTGAGTCCACCGTAAATATGCGCCCACTATATGCCGGCGTAGGAAAGTTACGTCGGACGGCTGAAGCCTATTTTTCGACGTATCTTGGTTTGTGGGTCGGCGCATTGATACGAGGGGGCACAATTGTACTTACGTCGGCGTATCTGGAGATACGTCGGCGTAAGTGCTTTGTGAATCCGGGCCATAGCGTCTACAAAATAGGGTATACATTTATCTATATATATTTTTTTACTAGTAAGGGTATCGGCGACTTATACTGGGACTGCAATATTGCGGCGGACAGTCGGGACACCTAACTGACACTTTTGACATTTTTTGGGAACCAGTGACACTAATACAGTGATTATTGCTAGAATATCGAGTCCGCGGTACCCGCTAATCAGCTCCCTCTATGTATAATCACAGTGGGAGCAGGCTGGTGGGGACACGCACGCCCCCATAAGTCGGAAAGTGGTTAATCAAGTGAGTCTAGCACAGGGGTGCCCAACCTTTTAAAGGCCGAGGGCCACTTAAGCGACTTAGTAACCAGTCACGGGCCACAATGGGCGGAGTGGGCAGTTGACAGGTCTGTATCCAGTTTGCATATGCAAAGCAGACACAGACACAGCCCAATCTACTCTATGGGCCCTCTGATCCAATCAGTTGGAGGGGACAGATGCACTTTTTTTTTTTTTAGCAGATCGAATTGGAGGTAGGCAGGTGTAAACGGACAAAAGTCTGTTTACATCTACCGCTCCCTAGAGGTGAATGGAGGGTCCCGTTGGGTCGGACCGATCGTGTAAAAGGGGCATAAGGCTGCTTATACATTAATGGTCTGTGGTCTATTGCGGCACAATGTATCTGTGGTTTTCCCGCCGGTTAGCTGCACTTTGCCATAGACGCAGGGATGAACTGGCCATTGGGACTACAGGGAGTTTCCCGGAGGGCCGATGGCCCAGTGGGCCGGCTTCAGTGACAGCGGACTGTTGACCCCCTCCGCTCCTCTGGCTCTCCCTCCCCGCAGCACTCACCTGGGGGGGAAAAAAAAAGCAGGGGGAGGAGCAGAGGAGCAAGGGGGATGACAGAGGAGCATGGGGGGAGGGGACAGACAGCTGGCTCAACAGCTATGGCCTGGGAGTTTCTCACTTCTGCCTAATCTTGTCCCATAAAGGGGGGCACTGAACTGATTCTTTTCCCCGGGTGAAATAATGTCTAGCTTCCCCACTGGTACTGCCTATAAGAGTACCAGTACCATCCGTTAGTGGAGTGGCTAGTGAAGGGGAGAGGGTGCTTGGGTGGCCTGGGGGGGGGGGGGGTGCAGGAGTTGTCCGGCCCCCATTGGAGAGACCTGTCAAAGTGGGCCAGTCTGGATGAAGTCCAGAGCCAAATTTCTGTCCCAGTCCAGCCCTGCATAGACGTCTATTCATAGGTGTGCGCAGCCTATTGCATTAGGGTGTGCACCCCAAGGCTCAAACACATATGCGTTTGTGTGCATGTGTATATATACTAAGAGAACAATGGACACTTTCAGTAGGGCAGAGATTGGTGTCAGTATGGTGGCAGTGGACAATGTAAGTAGATTTTATTTTTATTATTTTATTTTTTATTATTTTTTACAATTTTATTATTTTTTATTTTATTTTAAATATGTATAATTTTTGTTTATGATTTTTTTTATTCATATATTTTTTATAATTTTTAATTTATATATATATTATATATATATATATATATATTATATATATATATATATATATATAATTTTTAGAAGACCCGTTAGGGGGCTTTGTCAAAATACCAGGGGTCTAAAAAGGGGGAATATTTCCTATATGGGGTGATAAGGGAGTGCCCAGGCACATCTGGCACACCCTGTGCGCACGCCTATGCGTCTATGGCGCATATGCGTCTATTATATCCTGCAGGAGTGGTGCACTTTCTGAAAAGCCGATTGCTTCCTCTACCACCGGCTTCATTTACAACACTGATGCTCTCAGATGGCAGGTCGGCAACAGAGGCGTTGCTAGGGGGGTGCGGGGGGTGCGGTCCGCACCCGGGTGACACCCGCTAGAGGGGTGACACCATCCGTGTTTTTTTTTTTTAAAGTATTTTTTGTTTTAATTTTTTTTTTTTTTTAATGGGTGTGCGGGGGGGGGGGGGTGCAGACGTGTGGGTGTGTGTGGGCAGTGCTGATCCAAGACGGGGTGCACGGCAGAGGGGAGGGGGCGCCAAAGTGTCCGGACCACCATTGTGCTTTGCCGCAGCAGCTACCCCATATGTCTTCCTAGAGGAGTCAGCGAGGGCGCCGAGACCAAAGGGTGCGGGCTGCACCTGGGTGACACCAAGAGCAAGACAGGGGGGGTGTGAAAAGATGAGAGTTTGCGGGCAGTTTAACATCGGTACACAAATCACTGCCAAAGTCAGACCCTGCAAAGTGCACTTGCAGAGCTGCAGCGGGGTGCCGAGTGCAGGAACGCTCCCTGTGTGCCTCCTGCACTCGGCACTAGTAGACATCTATTACTGCCAAAGTGAGTTCTCTATCAGGAGTGAAGTGAACGCCACTGGACAGATCATTTCTAGTCCCCGCCTCTGTCATGATGTCATTCAGAGGCTGGGACAGGAAGAGAGAGAGGCACCGCGAGGGAGCGTGCATGTTGCTGTTATTAGGTAAGTGAGCAGTGACATACAGAGCAGAATGTATGTTGTATGTGTAATATTGCAGTGACTCACTCAGCACTTTTTCAGTGCACTGACTGGACTGGTTACTGTCTTGAGAACTGTGGTGGGTTTTGTCAGTGGGGGTTCAATTAACTAACACTGCCATCAGCTAGTAATGTGTAGCATGAAGGGGTTAATGTATTGACACTGGCCTCTAATTCAGTATGAGGTGTTAATGAACACTACCATTGATCTCAAATGCATTAGTAACCAGTACACTCTCTTTGTCTCTCTCTCTCTCTCTCTCAGCCATCCTCTCTCTCTCTCTCTGCCGTCCTCTCTCTCTCTCTCTCAGCCGTCCTCTCTCTCTCTCTCTCTCTCTCTCTGCCTCACCCCTCTCTCTCTCTCTCTGCCTCACCTCTCTCTCATCCCCACCCCCCTCTCTCTCTCAGCCTCACCTCTCTCTCACCCCCACCCCCTTTCTCATCCCCACCCCCCTCTCTCTCTTTCTCATCCCCACCCCCTCTTCTCTCTCTCGTCCCCACCCTTCTCTCTCTCTCGTCCCCACCCCTCTCTCTCTCATCCCCACCCCTCTCTCTCTTCATCCCCACCCCCCTCTCTCTCTCATCCCCACCCCCTCTCTCTCTCTCATCCCCACCCCCTCTCTCTCTCATCCCCTCCCTCAGTCCTCACCCTTCTCTCTCTCAGCCTCACCCTTCTCTCCCTCTCTTTCTCTCAGCCCCACCTCTCTCAGCCCCTCTCTCTGTCCACTGCCCTGTCTCTCTCTCTCTGAGCTCCTCTCTCTCTCAGCCCCCTCTCTGTCCACTACCCTCTCGCTCAGCCCCCTCTCTGAGCCCCCCCTCTCTCTCTCTCTCTAATCCACATCTCTCTCTCTCTCAGCCCTCTTTCTGAACCCCCCTTTTTTTCTCTCTCCGCTAACACCGCCCGCTGATCAGCGCTGAAGTCGCCGGCGCCTCCTCCTCTGTGTTTACATTTAGTGAGGAGGAGACGCCAGAGGGACACACACTGCTGTGTGTGTATCTGCCGCCGTGCTGTTCTGAGGTCTGAACGTGACATGTGCGGGGGGGACTCGGTTAGAGGGCTGCCTATGCTGATGGGGGGTGTGTGTACTAACTAAGGGGGAATTCTGTACTGATGGGGGTGTGCACTAAGGGGGGTGTGTATACTGCAGGGGTCTCTGTTTTAAGGAGGATTCTGTACTGATGGGGGTCTGCACTAAGGGGGGTGTATATACTCCGGGGGTCTCTGTACTTAGGGGGCTTTCTGTATTGATTGGGGTCTGCACTAAGGGGGGGTGTGTATACTGCGGGGGTCTCTGTACTGATGGGGGTCTTCACTAAGGGGGTGTGTATACTGCTAGGGTCTCTGTACTAAGGGGGGATTCTGTACTGATGGGGGTGTGCACTAAGGGGGGTGTGTATACTCTGGGGGTCTCTGTACTTAGGGGGGATTCTGTACTAATGGGGGTCTGCACTAAGGGGGGTGTGTATACTGCAGGGGTCTCTGTACTATGGGGCAATGGAGAATACCAGCAGCCATAGAGGACTACAAATCCCAGCAATAGTACATTTATGGAACAACTGTTGATAAAATGCACTATACAAAACCACAAATAGTTTGTTTGCAATCCACCTGCACTCTGCACCCACTCTGTGCCCACCTGCATTCTTCACCCTGCAGCCACCTGCACTTTGTACCCTGCACCCACCACCTGCACTCTGTACCCACCTTCACTCTGTACCCACCTGCCCTCTGTACCCACCCTGCCCTCTGTACCCACCCTGCCCTCTGTACCCTACCTGCACTCTGTACCCACCTGCACTCTGTACCCACCTGCACTCTGTACCCACCTGCACATTTTCCCTAAGAAGAATGCCCTGGGTGACACTACCAATTAGAACTGTGGCAGGCTGGTGGGGGGGGGGGAATAAAACGACAATGTGAGAGGCGCGTAATGCCCTACTGCCTGTTCTGCTGAAGGGGGGGGGTGACACCATGTTTCACCGCACCGGGTGACACCAACCCTAGTGACGCCACTGGTCGGCAACCTGCAATCTAGGCTTGCCAACCAGCCATCCCAGAGCAGGAGGTTGCGGGCCACATCAATGGCTCCACGGGAAACCGTGGTCTAGCAGGACATGGTGATACTTGTAGTCCCTCATGCTGACAACTTTGCCTCTCATAGCAACCTTTCTTATCACAGCATTCTAGGTTTGTCTTGCAATATACTACAGTCAGAATGTTTTGGCACATCGTAAAAAGAAAGTGACACAGATTTATAAAAAAACTCAAACACGTTGTTAAAGATCCATTTTCCTTCAGAAAATTCCTTCATTGAATCCAGATGTCCGGCATAAATCTCCGGCAGGAAAACGTGAAAAACTGGCAGGTGACGGAGTGGATGATAACAACGATATGAACGCAGCCATTCGCCTGGACGGCGTCACAGAACATAATGAATAATAAATCCAGCAAATTTTTCATTTTCCTATCATGGCGAATCTCACCGACAATAAATATAAGCTTCCAGCTTATAACGGAAACTTCATCTCATCACAACAAGCAGGAAAGAAAAATAATTCAAGGGGATCAAATTTTACAGTTTTATGCTTTGCCTAAAATTTGGGCAAAATTTCTAACATTTCATGCATTGGAGTAGGGAAGTACATTTTTACCAGCTTAACCCCCTCCCTGGGGGGTAGGAAGGACTGCCCGAGATCACGTGACCAGCGTGATTATAACTAAAGTTTTAAAGCAAAATAAATAAAGTAATGCCGCGTACGCACACACGATCATTTTTCGGCATTAAAAAAAAAACGAAGTTTTTCGGCATTTAGAAAAAAAGACGTTTTTTTCCAACTTCATCATTAAAACGACGTTGCCCACACACCATCGTTTAAAAAAAATGCTCTACAAAGCGCGGTGAGGTACAACACGTACGACGGCACTATAAAGGGGAAGTTCCATGCGGATGGCGCCACCCTTGGGGCTGCTTTAGCTGATTCCGTGTTAGTAAAAGACGATTCGCGCTTTTCTGTCTGTTACAGCGTGATGAATGTGCTTACTCCATTACGAACGGTAGTTTTACCAGAACGAGCGCTTCTGTCTCATAACTTGCTTCTGAGCATGTGCGGGTTTTTAACGTCGTTTTAGCCCACACACGAAAACATTTTACAACCCGAAAAACGACATTGTTTAAAACGTCGTTAAAAAATGCAGCATGGTCGAAAAAAATAAATGTTGTCATTTTTCAGAACCCGAAAAATGATGTGGAGCCCGCACACGATCATTTCAGATGACATTTTTTTTAACCACTTAAGACCCGGACCAAAATGCAGGTAAAGGACCTTGCCCCTTTTTGCGATCCGGCACTGCGTCGTTTTAACTGACAATTGCGCGGTCGTGCGACGTGGCTCCCAAACAAAATTGGCGTCCTTTTTTCCCCACAAATAGAGCTTTCTTTTGGTGGTATTTGATCACCTCTGCGGTTTTTTATTTTTTGCGCTATAAACAAAAATAGAGCGACAATTTTAAAAAAAATGCAATATTTTTTACTTTTTGCTATAATAAATATCCCCCAAAAATATATAAAAAAACATTTTTTTCCCTCAGTTTAGGCCGATACATATTCTTCTACATATTTTTGGTAAAAAAAATCGCAATAAGCGTTTATCGGTTGGTTTTCGCTAAATTTATAGCGTTTACAAAATAAGGGATAGTTTTATTGCATTTTTATTAATTTTTTTTTTTTTACTACTAATAGCGACGATCAGCGATTTTTTTCGTGACTGCGACAATATGGCGGACACTTCGGACAATTTTGACACATTTTTGGGACAATTGTCATTTTCACAGCAAAAAATGCATTTAAATTGCATCGTTTACTGTGGAAATTACAGTTGCAGTTTGGGAGTTAACCACAGGTGGCGCTGTAGGGGATGTGTGACCTAATGTGTGTGTTTACAACTGTAGGGGGGTGTGGCTGTAGGTGTGACATCATCGATCGCGTCCCCCTATTACAGGGATGACGCGATCGATGCTACGGCCACAGAGAAACACGGGGAAGCCATGTGTACACACGGCTCTCACCGTTCTTCCGCTCCAGGGACGGATCGCCGCGCTCCAGCGGCGATCGGGTCCGCGAATCCCGCGGTCCCGGTCCTGGAGCTTCGGCTGGGTACTGGTCTTGGAGCTTCGGCTGGGTACTAAAATCAACGTATATATACGTTGATGTGCCCAGCCGTGCCATTCCGCCGACGTAAATGTGCAGTAGGCAGTCCTTAAGTGGTTAAAGACGTTTTTTTCATGCCGAAAAATTATCGTGTGTACGCGGCATGAGAGATGATAGAGAGGAATGAAATTGACATTTTTTTGACAAAAGTTTTGGAAAAATTTCTAACATTTCCTGCATTGGAGTTAGTCAATAATTATTCCTATGCCCTTCCCCTCAAATGGCATCTTGAAGTGCCCCTCCTGTTGTATCTCTTGTTAGATCATTATTTATGGTAAATAATGAATGCTCTGCCCTCACCCCGTCATGTCAGCTTGGAACACCCCTCATGGTTTCTTGGAGCGCCCATCATGTTGCATCTCTCATTAGTTCATTATTTATAGTAAATAATGGATCTTCAGCCCTTTCTCCTTAGAGCCGGTTCACACTGGGGCGACCTGGGATCCAACTTGAAGTTGCACCAAGTCATCCCAAGTCGTGTGGTTGAGAAAATGAATGGAAGTGAATGGAGCCGTCTTAATACACACTACTGAAGTCACTGCGTTTTCACAAAAGGTTCCTGTACTACTTCACTCCGACTTCTAGGCAACTTGTACCCATTGATTTTGATGGAAGTTGCCTCAGAAGTCTGATCACTGTCTTAACTGAAGCAACAATACAGGAAGATAACATACATTTCTCAGGCCCTTCCCCTCCCTACCACAGAGCTGATTGTTATTTGAGTGGCCACTGGAAAGCCTCCTGTCCTGGAGGCGACTTGAAGTTGCCTTGTAAGTTGCCTGATGATTCATACTCAAGTCGTGTCCAAGTTGCCTCGCAAAGTCGTGCTGGAAGTCCTGTTGCCCCTGTGTGAACCGGCTTTTATGAGGTCTTTGAACACCCCTCATGTTGCATCTCTTGTTACTCATTATTTATGGTAATAATTAATCCTCTGCCCTCCACCTGTCATGCCGTCTTGGAATCTTGGAGCACCCCTCATGTTGGGTCTTTGATTATCCCATTATTTATAGTTATATAATTGTAGCGCCTGGTTACTTTATGTACTGGTGCTATTTAAATTTAGAGGGAGATCAGAGTGTAGTTAAACTCTGATCCAAATTGTTAAGTGCAAAACATGTCTCAGCTTGGCTGTGCTGTGGGCTTATTCTGTTGCGCTGAGGTGTTCTTCCCACCCCTGTGCAGTAGATGGCAGCAGTGGAGTCAAGGTTTGGGTGCTCTTCCCTAGCAGCCAATCAGGAGGGTGTAGCCTCACTGTGCATTCTGGGGAGGGGTATTTATGGGGCAGACACGATTAGTCCTGAGTTCTTCTTCGTCCAGTGTGGCACCCACCTTTAGGGTGGCCACATCACGGTGCCCCAGCATTATGGCCTAACTGGCCGGGGCGTGCATGCCACGCAGTGTTCCTGGTTTCGGGGTCATGTTGGCCCGAGAACATCTGAGCAGCGACAGGGACCCAGTGAGTGACTGGGTTCCCACCTTTGAGGATCCCAAGCTGTATTCCTGTTCGGTGGGGAGTCCGTCTGAGGAGCGCTATTGAGAGGCTGGCGGTCCAAAAGGTAGCCGGACACTGACGGACACTGTCAGTTGGTACCTGGGCAACATTAAGAAGGAGATCCAGGCGTAATTCACCTAAGGAGGATTATCTCCGTAACTACAATCAGAGAGGGCCTGTGGCAGAGGTGTCTCCCTGACGTTCATTCAGGAGGGTCTGTGGCAGGGACTTTATCCTACAAAGGTTTGAGTGATACTCCGACTGCCAGGTCAGTGGGAGAGGCCTGTCCGGGTACACTAAACCCACTCAAGCAAGAGTGGCGCAGAGAAGTGTTACGCTTGGGAGCAGGACTGTTTCCTATCACTACGCCTGAATTTGCAATTCTCCTTTCTTCCTTCAACTTTACTTTCCTCACCACAAGTTTTATTGTTTTTACCCGGCTGGGTAATAAAGAGCACAGCAAAGAGCACCTGTTGTGGACATTCCTTTACTTTTGCTATATGCACCCCCAGGAATTCGGAAAGAGCCATGAGGTATATGTGCCACCCAAAACAACCAGCAGCTCTTACGGGGGTAATGCTACATAAAAAAATCCCCTCCCTTCTTTGTTATGGCTTCTCAGAGTGCCCCTCGTGTTGCATCTCTAATTAGTTTGTTAATTATAGTAAATAATGAATCCTCTGCCCTCCCCCTGATGGCGTCTTTTGAGCACCCCTCATGTTGAATCTCTTGCCACCCATTTCTTATGGTAATAATTAATCCTCTGCCACCCCCCCCCCCCCTTATGGTGTCTTGGAGTGCCCCTCATATTGGGACTCTCATTACCTATTATTTATGGTAATAATTAATCCTCTGCCTTCCCCCTGATGGCGTCTTTTGAGCACCCCTCATGTTGAATCTCTTGCCACCCGTTTCTTATGGTAATAATTAATCCTCTGCCCTCCCTCGTTATGGCACCTTGAAACACCCCTCATGTCACAAATCTCATGATCCCATTATTTATGGTTACAAATAAATTTTTTAAAATAAAAAAGGTAGGTAGAACCCGCGCTACGGATCTGATTTTTTCAAGTACTTTTGGCTACTGCAGTGGTACTGGAAAGAATTTTCTATTTGTAAGTGGCAGCCCCTACGTGAAATTTCACCTAGATGGAATATGGAAAGTGAATTGGGGTGAGGTAGTAGGTGTTGGCGCCTCTTAATTGGTGGATAAAAATATATGTATGAAATATAATAAATATTTGTATGGTGCTAAAACAATTATAGAACTATGACTTGGTCCAGTGGTGACCCAATGTGGTATAATACCAAAATCACAAAATAAACCATATATTTAAAATCGTAAACAAATAAGTTATGTAAAATAAATCTGTGCTAATTTAAATGACAAATAAATAAAGTGCTCAATGCCGTGAATGTCTTGGATAATATCTGATGCTGGTTTTGACAGTCCATGCAAAAAAGTGCTTCGTGCTTCATATATTATACAGTGGGCAGTGTTCACTCAGTGCTCCCTTTTATCATGCTCTGGTGGGTCCCTCACTCACCAGATCCAGGCACCCTCAAAGGGTGAAAGGCCTTCACAGTGTTAGCCCCTGTGTCGCTCTCTGGCAAACCTCCACTTGTTTAAACACGTTCAGTCCGGCATATGGCTCAAAAAAGAGAGAGAGTGCCCATATAGTGTAATACAGTTGATAAAAACTTTATTTAACAAAAAGATCAGGTACTCACAATGAACAAACGAAAATCAGGCGTATCAATTTAGGTTTCTCACGAGTGTTTGCGACTGGATGTTATCCCGCTCGACCGGTTTCATCTGGTGACGTCATCTGGAGCGGACAAAACCGGTCGAGCGGGATAGCATCCAGTCGCAAACACTCGTGAGAAACCTAAATTGATACGCCTGATTTTCGTTTGTTCATTGTGAGTACCTGATCTTTTTGTTAAATAAACTTTTTAAACGATTTTAAATATATGGTTTATTTTGTGATTTTGGTATTATACCACATTGGGTCACCACTGGACCAAGTCATAGTTCTATAGTTGTTTGAGCACCATACAAGTATTTGTTATATTTCATACATATATTTTTATCCACCAATTAAGAGGCGCCAACACCTACTACCCCACCCCCATTCACAAATAAATCTTCTGCCTTCCCCTGTCATGGCTTTTTTGAGTGCCCCTCATGTTGGGTCTATCATTAGTCCACTATTTATGGCAATAATTATAATGCCCTCCCGCCATCATGGTGTCTTGGAAGCGCCCCTCATGCTATGTCTCTCACTACTCAATTATTTATGGTAATAATTAATCCTCTACTCTCCCCCTATGCTGTCTTGGAGTGCCCCTCATGTTGGGTCTCTAATTACCCATTTATTATGGCTATAATTAATCCTCTGCCCTCCCTTATTATACCTTAATATAGCAACTTGGAGCATCCCTTATGTTGCGTCTCTCGTGAGCCCAATATTTATGGTTAATAATTATTCCTCTGCCCTCCCCCTGTCATGGCATCTAGGAGTGCCCCTCCTCTTGCGGCTCTGATTATCCTGTTATTGCTTATTTAATCCTCTGCCCTCCCGCCATAATGGCATCTTGGAGCACCCCTCATGTTGCATCTCTCATTACCCATTGAATATGGTTATAAATTCATCCTCTGCCCTCCCCCATCATGGCGCCTAGGAGTGCCCCTCATGTTGCGACTCTGATTATCCTGTTATTTTTGGGATTTCTAATTAATCCTCTGCCCTCCCCCAATTCATGGCGTCTTGGAGCGCCCCTCATGCCAGGTCCTCTCATAACCCATTATTAATAATAATTGATCCTCTGCCCTCCCCCAATTCATGGCGTCTTGGAAGCGCCCCTCATGCTAGGTCTCCCATTACATATTAGTAATAATAATAATAATTCATTTCCTCTGCCCTCCCCATCATCATGTGTTGGAGCACCCCTCATGCTAGGTCTCTCATTACCCATTAGTAATAATAATAATTAATCTCTCTGCCCTCCCACCATAATGGCATCTTGAAGCACCCCTCATGTAGCATCTCTCGTTACCCATTATATATGGTTATAAATTCATCTTCTGCCCTCCCCCATCATGGTGTCTAGGAGCGCCCCTCATGTTTTTTTTATTTTAATGAATCCTCTGCCCTCCTCCAATTCATGGCATCTTGGAGCGCCCCTCATGCTAGGCATCCTCTGGCCTTAGTCTGAGTGCCCCTCATGCTAGGTTTCTTATTATTAGCATTCAACATCATCATCTCATGCTAATTCATTAGTAATAATAATAATCAATCCTCTGCCCTCCCCATCATCATGTCTTGGAGCGCCCCTCATGCTAGGTCTCTTATTACCCATCAATCCTCTGCCCCCCCCTATCATCATGTCTTGGAGCGCCCCTCATGCTAGGTCTCTTATTACCCATTAGTAATAATAATAATCAATCCTCTGCCCTCCCCATCATCATGTCTTGGAGCGCCCCTCATGCTAGGTCTCTTATTACCCATTAGTAATAATAATAATAATCAATCCTCTGCCCTCCCCATCATCATGTCTTGGAGCGCCCCTCATGCTAGGTCTCTTATTACCCATTAGTAATAATAGTAATCAATCCTCTGCCCCCCCCCTATCATGGTGTCTTGGAGCGCCCCTCATGCTATCTTATTCATTAGTAATAATAATAATCAATCCTCTGCCCTCCCCATCATCATGTCTTGGAGCGCCCCTCATGCTAGGTCTCTCATTACCCATTAGTAGAATTAATAATTAATCCTCTGCCCTCCCCATCATCATGCCTTAGTCTGAGTGCCCCTCATGCTAGGTTTCTTATTACCCATTAGCAATAATAATATTCAATCCCCTGCCCTCCCCATCATCATGTCTTGAAGCGCCCCTCATGCTAGGTCTCTTATTACCCATTAGTAATAATAATAATCAATCCTCTGCCCCTCCCCATCATCATGTCTTGGAGCGCCCCTCATGCTAGGTCTCTTATTACCCATTAGTAATAATAATAATCAATCCTCTGCCCTCCCCATCATCATGTCTTGGAGCGCCCCTCATGCTAGGTCTCTTATTACCCATTAGTAATAATAATAATAATCAATCCCCTGTCCTCCCTATCATCATGTCTGGGAGCGCTCCTCATGCTAGGTCTCTTATTACTCATTAGTAATAATAATAATAATCAATCCCCTGTCCTCCCCATCATCATATCTGGGAGCGCTCCTCATATTGGGTCTCTCAATAAGTAAAAGCTGCTTGTGGTTTTGTGAGGCAGAAAAGCCTGAACTTTGCCCTCTGAGTGTTTAAAGTTTATCTTTTCACACGCAGGCTTTATAAACTGACGCTGACGATCCCGTGGCGGTTCGGAACGGCTCTGGCTTTCATGTGCGATCTCGGTCTGAGGGAGGGGGTCGATTCCGGAGCCAAGTCCCGGGGCTGCGTTTACAAAATGGAGGACTGAATATAAACACAGAGAAGTGACAGACACTGTTCTATGTGCTGAGATGTTCCCTGTCGGCGAGGCGCGGGTCCTGGAGGACGGCGGACGGGGCCCCCCACTGGCAGGCCACAAATCTCCAACGAGTCAACAAGACACTGAAGTTCTGTAAACCTGCCACGTAAATATTTTCATAAAGCTCCACATTTATCTCTATTCCCTTCTGTGTGGAGAAGTCAGCAGAGGCCTCGCCAGAGAACAAGAGCCTTAACGTCTGGAGGAACGTCTTTGTTACCCATAGCAACCACCTTCTCCTATTGTGTATCCAGCGTGTGGGAGTGTAATAAAGAAACCAGATTGGTTGCTATGGGTAACAAGAATTGTTCTGTATCCATTTGCAGACCAGGCCTTTTCTGGTGCTTGTTGTTTACAAGTTTAAATTACTGTTTATACTCGTGTATAAGCCGACCCGAATATAAGCCGAGGCACCTAATTTTTTTACCACAAAAAAATGGGAAAATGTATTGACTCGAGTATAAGCCTAGGGTGTCCATCTGCTTGCCTCACTGTGCCCATGCCTTACTGTGCCCATGCCTCCATGTGCCCATGACTAGACTGACGTTTAACATGGGAGTCTATGGAAGGGGTGCCTGGCTTTGAAAAATCGGTGCTCCCCAGCTGTATGTCCCCCAGACAACAAGCTTTGCACACTTGTAGAGGAGAAATGGGGCTACTTGTGTGCCAAGTTCTGGGTCCAGGGGACCCACGAATGGCCGGTACCGGGTCCCCAAATTCACCAGAGAAATGACAGTTTAACATGGGAGTCTAAGGAAGGGGTGCTCGGCTTTGAAAAAACGTTGCTCCCTGGGCCGTAGGTCCCCCGGGCAACAAACTTTGCACACTTGTAGAGGAAGAGTGGGGCTACATGTGTGCCAAGTTTGGGGTCCAGGGCCAGTACAGGATCCCCAATGTCCGGGAGATCAGGCGCAAAAAGGTGACTCGAGTATAATCCGAGGGGGCATTTTCAGCACAAAAAAAATGTGCTGAAAAACTCGGCTTATACTGGAGTATATACAGTAGCATTTTTTGATAAAAAATTACTTACAGCCCCCAAACAGTATCTCTATATATATATTTTTAGCAGAGACCCCGGGGAATTGAATGGTGATCATTGCAGTTTTTTATGTCACGCAGTTTTTCAAATGTAGCTTTTTGGGGGGGGAAAATACACTTGTAACCACTTGCCTACTCCGTATAGCAAAATTATGGCAGCAGGCACCCTCCCTCCCTCCGGGTGGACGTCATATGATGTCCTTGTTTTCCCGGCATTCTAGTGAGACGCATCACAGTGTATTCAATGCGCGTGCCCAGCGGCCGATATGGCCCTATCCGTGTCCTTCTAGACTAACCTCATTCTCCTCTGGCCCCCTACATGTCCTTCTTTGCCCCCCGTGTTCTCTGGCCTCCTCCATGTCCTTCTTTGCCCCCCTGTTCTCCAGCCCCCTCCGTGTCCTTCTTTGCCCCCCTGTTCTCCTCTGGCCCCCTCCGTATCCTTCTTTGCCCCCCTGTTCTCCTCTGGCCCCCTCCGCGTCCTTCTCCACCCCCCTGTTCTCCTCCGGCCCCCTCCGTGTCCTTCATTCCCCCCTGTTCTCCTCTGGCCCCCTCCGTGTCCTCCTCTACCACCCCCTGTTCTCCTCCGGCCCCCTCAGGGTCCTTCTCTCCCCCCTGTTCTCCTCTGGCCCCCTTTGTGTCCTTCTTTGCCTCCCCCTGTTCTCCTACGGCCCCCTTCTGTGTCCTCCTCTGCCCCCCCCCTGTTCTCCTCTGGCCCCCTTAGTGTCCTTCTTTCCCCCCTGTTCTCCTCTGGCCCCCTTTGTGTCCTTCTCTGTCCCCCCCCCTGTTCTCCGGCCCTCTCCGTGTCTTTCTCTGCTAACCCCATTCTCCTCCGGCCCCCTCCGGGTCCTTCTTTGCCCCCCTGTTCTCCTCCGCCCCCCTCCGTATTCTTCTCTGCCATTTTTTGACTATATCAATAAGCTTCGAAACATCCTGAACTTTAAAGAACAAGTGCAGTTGAATGTGACTAAATATTACTAGCTATAAAAATGTTGAATATTTTTAGCTAAGTACTGTAGCAGAAACCCAAAAGAAGGAACTCAATCACGCTCTTTGTTCCTCCCAATTTCTGCCGACAAGGAGAAAAGCATCCTGGATCCCATACAGAGTTGCGGATGAAGCACAGGATAGGGTACAAGGAGGACCCCCAGCCAGCCCTGTTGGTAGTGTATGACTTTACCATTCTTGCGGTACTTGAAATATCAGCACCATGTTCCAGAAGAAGCCTGACAATTTTCACGTCCTCTTCTTCAAAGTGAACGGAGTCTTTTGCGAGTGCGGCAGCGAGATGCAGCGGAGTCTCTCCCTCCTGGAAAATTAATATAGCCATTAGCGTTCTTACTTCTTTTAATGTTGCATGAACTTATAGATAAGTACAGGAGGGGGATTACAGGTGCTTCAGAATCCTTTATTTGAGCAGAGACATTTAAAATGGTGAAAGCTGAAACACATGTGTGTGTGTGTATATATATATATTTACACAGAGCTTTTTTTCTCAGAAAATAGGTGCAGGAACTCAACCACGACCCGTTCAGATTTCACAAACAGTAGAAGGGTCTTAAAGGGGCATTAACCACTTACCTACTGTGCACCTACACCCCCTTTCTGCCCAGACAAAATATAAGCTTCCCGCACTGCGTCGCTTTAACTGACAATTGCGCGGTCGTGCGACGTGGCTCCCAAACAAAATTGGCGTCCTTTTTTTCCCACAAATAGAGCTTTCTTTTGGTGGTATTTGATCACCTCTGCGGTTTTTATTTTTTGCGCTATAAACAAAAATAGAGCGTCAATTTTTAAAAAAATGCAATATTTTTTCCTTTTTGCTATAATAAATAACCCCAAAAAATATATAAAAAAAATATTTTTTCCCTCAGTTTAGGCCGATACGTATTCTTCTACATATTTTTGGTAAAAAAAAAATGCAATAAGCGTTTATCGGTTGGTTTGCGCAAAATTTATAGCGTTTACAAAATAGGGGATAGTTTATGGCATTTTTTTTTTTTTTTTTTTTTACTATTAATGGCGGCGATCTGCGATTTTTTTATTGGGACTGCAACGTTATGGCGGACATTTCGGACACTTTTCTGACATTTTTGGGACCATTTACATTTATACAGTGAAAAATGCTATAAATATGCATTGATTACTGTATAAATGTGACTGGCAGTGAAGGGGTTAACCACTAGGGGGCGGGGAAGGGGTTAAATGTGTGTCCTATGAGTGTTCTAACTGTAGGGGGAGGGGAGGGTGACTGGGGGAGGTGACCGATTGTGTCCCTATGTACAAGGGACACAACCGCTCTCCTCTCTCCCTGACAGGGACGTGCAGCTCTGTGTTTACATACAGAGCTGCACGTCCCAGCTCACTTACAGAGCAATCGCGTGTGCCCGGCGGCGATCGTTGCCGCCGGGCACTCGCACGGGATCCCCGCGGAGCGGCGGGTGCGCGCGCGCGCCGCCGGCGACGCACGCGCGCCCGCCCGCGGCTTTAAAGGGACATCACGTCATATGACGTGATGTCAGAACAATGGAGTCGTCTGCCCGCCGTCATTTGACGGCGGGCAGATGACAAGTGGTTAAATACCAGAATTGCATAAAATACAGAGTGCAGATTTCAGGGGGTTACAAAGCTGTCACTTGTAAACACAGAAACCAGACTTCTGTGTTTACAAGTGATTGTGGTGAAAGGGTCTGATGCAGAGGTGGTGGAACTGAGTTCCCCCTGAAAAAAAGCCCTGTATTTACACACACACACAGTATCTCACAAGTAAGTACACCCCTCACATTTCTGTAAATCTTTTCTTGTATCTTTTCATGTGATAACACTGAAGAAATGACACTTTGCTACAATGTTGTGTAGTGAGTGTACAGCTTGTATAACAGTGTAAATTTGCTGTTCCCTCAAAATAACTCAACACACAGCCAATAATGTCTAAACTGCTGGCAACAAAAGTGAGTACACCCCTAAGTGGAAATGTCCAAATTGGTCTCAATAAGCCATTTTCCCTCCCCAGGTCAGCTGATCGCCGCCATTAGTAGTAAAAAAAAAAAAATATATATTAATAAAAATTCCATAAAACTATCCACTATTTTGTAAAAGCTATACATTTTGCCCAAACCAATCGATAAACGCTTATTGCGATTTTTTTTTTTACAAAAAATATGTAGAAGAATACGTATCGGCCTAAACTGAGGAATAAAATAGTTTTTTTTATATATATTTTGGGGATATTTATAATAGCAAAATGTAAAACATATTGGGCCAGATTCAGGATGGCGAGCGGTTCTTTATGCCGACGTAACGTTTCTCATTTACGTTACGCTGCCGCAACTTTACGCGCAAGTACTGTATTCACAAAGCACTTGCTCCCAAAGTTGCGGCGGCGTAGCGTAAATGGGCCAGCGGAATTCAAATTCGGCGGGTAGGGGGCGCGTAGTATTTAAAATAGGCGCGATCCCGCGGCGAACGTACTGCGCATGCGCCGGGCGTCAATGTATCCCAGTGCGCATGCTCCAAATTATGACGGTGTTTTCGACGTGAACGTCAATGACGTCAATCCCCATTCACGGACGAGTTACGCAAACAACATAAAAAATTTTAAATTCAACGCGGTCACGACGTCCATACTTAACATAGGATGCGCCTGCTTTTTGGTGCTTTATCTTTACGCCGGGAAACCCCTTACGGAAACGGCGTAAAGTCACTGCGTCGGGCGGGCGGGCGTACGTTCGGGAATTGGCGTATCTCGCTGATTTACATATTCTCGGCGTAAATCAGTGGGAATGCCCCTAGCGGCCATTTTAAAATTGCAGTTACGATACGACAGCGAAATACAATTACGCCACTCGTATCTTAACTCAATCCCGGCGTATCTTGTTTTCTGAATACAGAGGTTAGGTTAGAAGTTACGCGGCTTATCTAGAGATAAGCCGCGTAACTTATACATGAATCTGGCCCATTGCATTTATTTCAAAATTGTCGCTCTTTTTTTGTTTATAAAAAAAAAAACGCAGAGGTGATCAAATACCACCAAAAGAAATCTCTATTTGTGAGCTGAAAAAAGGATGCCAATTTTGTTTGAGAGCCACGTGGCATGACCGGGCAATTGTTAAAGCGACAGAGTGCCGGATCGCAAAAAGGGGCTAGGTCCTTTAGCTGCAAAATGGTCCGGGGACTTAAGTGGTTAAAAAATAAAATACAAATCTGGTAAAGATTTGTACAGATTGTCCTCCAAGAACAGAGTAAAAAACTTGCTGTTTGTGACAGGTGAATGGGGCTGTTCATCAATCACATCCCTCGTACAAACTGCTTCCATACCTGGTTGGGCTGGTTCACACAGCACAGAGCCTCAGCCTCGCTCTTTTTATTGGACAGATAGTCAAGAATAAGCTCTACGATTGGCAGGTGGCAGTGGCGGACGGCGGTATGAAGCGCATTCTCTTGTGCCTAGG
Organism: Rana kukunoris; assembly: GCA_029574335.1. Taxonomy (NCBI): domain Eukaryota; kingdom Metazoa; phylum Chordata; class Amphibia; order Anura; family Ranidae; genus Rana; species Rana kukunoris. The sequence continues at coordinate 134,501 of JAJQKJ010001627.1, read as the reverse complement.
ATGAAAGAAGCAGAGATCAGATATACAAAATTACCCTGAGACCTAAAAATTTCGAAATGTGAGTTTTTTTGGTAGTCCTACTTTTTTTATTTGTTTGCTATTTTTTCTCCTTGCATCCAATTGCTGCGCGGTGGCATAGCTACAGGGATAATTTTGATATCCACCCCCTAATTGGGTACTGGTGTGAGAGATCCTTTAGGAACATCTGGCAGAAAATTTCTACTTGGCATGATCTGTACACAATGAGCTAGATTTACGTACCTCGGCGCATCTTTCTGCCGGCTAGCACAACGTTGAGAGGCAAGCCTGCTATTCACAAAGAAAATGCGCTCCACGTTGCGCCAGCGTAGCGTATAGTTGTCGGCGTAAGCCGACGTAAGTCAAAGTAGGTGGAAGTGGGCTGGAAGTGGGCGTGATATATTAAAATGAAGCGTGACCCCATGCAAATGATGGGCTGAGCTTCAAAAAACAAACTGCGCATGCGTCGTATTTTGGACGCATCCCAGTGCGCATGTTCACAGTCACGTCGAAAAAACTGCCTAAGATACATCGAAACACTGCCTACGACGTGAACGTAACCTACGCCCTGCCCTATTCACGTACTACGTAAACAGCTTACACAACGTAAAAATTCGACGGCGTCCATTCCCTGGTCCATACCTTTGCATGGGTTGCGCCTCCTATATGAGGAATAACTTTACGCCGGACGTAACCCTTACGCAAATCACTTAAAACATGCGCCGGGCCCATCTACGTTCGGGAATCGGCGTATCTCCCTTATTTGCATATCTGAATCGAAACTTCCATATGCATCCAGCGTAAATATGCGCCCACCATACGCCGGCATAGGAAAGTTACGTCGGTCGGAAGAAGCCTATTTTTCAACGTAACTTAGTTTGTGGGTCCGGCGCACATTTGTACTTACGCTGCGTATCTGTAGATACGCCGGCGTATGTGCTACGTGAATCTGGGCCAATGTAAGTGTAATGTTTGGGGTGGTAAGATATGGGTCACCCCCCTAGAGCAGGAAACTGGTAGAAAACCTTTTTTGTAAAGCTCCATCCATGTATCTATCAATGTCCCCATGTGCAATTATCAGTATTTAAGCTACAAACTTCAAGGTCCCCACAGATGCTAGTTTTTTTGTTGTTCCTTACCTATGTGTCTACTCCAGCCAGTGAATGAAAAATATTGTGGAAGCATGGATCTTTACAGGGTAACAGTGGTGGTCTCTAACAGCCTGATGTAACTTGTCTCCAGTATTTGGCTGTACTCAGTCTCCAACAAGCCCGTCCCCAGTCCCACATGATCTCCTGCAGCATGTCTGTAGTCCCTGTGCATCTCTTGCAGTATGTCTGTAGTCCCTGGGCATCTCTTGCAGTATGTCTGTAGTCCCTGGGCATCTCTTGCAGTATGTCTGTAGTCCCTGTGCATCTCTTGCAGTATGTCTGTAGTCCCTGTGCATCTCTTGCAGTATGTCTGTAGTCCCTGTGCATCTCTTGCAGTATGTCTGTAGTCCCTGGGCTTCTTTTGCAGTATGTCTGTAGTCCCTGGGCATCTCTTGCAGTATGTCTGTAGTCCCTGTGCATCTCTTGCAGTATGTCTGTAGTCCCTGTGCATCTCTTGCAGTATGTCTGTAGTCCCTGGGCATCTCTTGCAGTATGTATGTAGTCCCTGGGCATCTCTTGCAGTATGTCTGTAGTCTCTGACAGATATCTGCATAGCTCCCAATGGTCCCTGATTTTGAGGGACTGTCCCGTATTTTGAACAAAGTCCATCTGTTCCTCTTTCCTCCTCATGTGTCCCTCATTTTAGTCTATTCTATATAGCTGCACTTTTTATGTTTTAAAAAGTGTTTCCCAGTGCTAAACCTTTCATTGAATTTATAAATTGCTGCCTTTGTACATTTCAAAAGCCAATATAAAGGATTATTAGTGTGGGTTTAACATTTTTTTTGTATAATTTTCGTTTGGTGATGCCAGGGTTGGCAATTGAGGCCTGCTATATCAGGAACCATGACCATCACTGCTTTAAAAACTGCAAATATATTTTCTGATGCTACATTAATTTCTCTAGAGGTCCTATTCTTGACCCTCACCCTAACTTAAAAGTAAATTTGTGTTGAAGGTCAGTCATTGTGAGAACTTCACCCTACCAGAAGCACCCGAGACCCACCAACATCTCACACAGCACTTTAAATGATGTGATACATTAGACCTCTTTATATGGTGCCTGTAGCATTCTCCAACTAGCCCCATATAATTCAAATATGCATTAACGTTTATAGAAAAAAAGAGAGCCCCAAAATATTTTTAGAGCCCGGAAACAATTTTCAGGAGGTTCATGGGGCCCCCTTCATCAGAGCTTAAGAATTCTAAGGTGAATCTGGACAAGGTGTTGAAATCTTGAAAATATACAGTACTATAGTTGTAGCAGGTAGACAGACGGCCCCGTTCACTGGTTTAGCTAAAATCAAATTCTCCTCAGTTTAGAAGTTTCAAGCCCTGGTGAGGGGAGGGCCTAAACCTCCTAAAATGTTGGTGTAGCATTACCCCCGGAGGAGCTGCTGGTTGTTTGGGTGGCACATTTACCTCATGGCTCCTCCAAATTCCTAGGGGTGAATGATGCGTATTGCACTTGGTAGAAGTAAAGGAATGTCCACAACAGGTGCTCTTTGCTGTGCTCTTTATTACCCAGCCCGGAAAAAACAATAAACTTGTGGTGAGGAAAGTAAAGTTGAAGACGTGGAAGAGAGCAGCAGATTTAGGCGTGATTATAGGAAACAGTCCTGCTCCCAAGCGTAACACCGGACAGGCCTCTCTCACTGACCTGGCAGCCGGAGTATCACTCGAACATTTGTAGGATAAAGTCCCTGCCACAGACCCTCCTTGGTGAACTTGAAGAAAAGTCTCTGCCACAGGCCCTCACTGACTCGTAGTTGCAGAGATAATGCTCCTTAGATGAACTACGACTGGATCTCCTTCAACTTGTCGCCCAGGTACCGACTGACAGGTGATCAATCCCTCAATGTCTGGCTACCATGGTCCTTGATTGTCGAAGGCCCTTTTGGACCGCCAGCCTCTCAATGGTGCTCCTCAGACGGACTTCCCACCAAATACAGCTTGGGATCCTCAAAGGTGGGAAACCAGTCGCTCACCGGGTCCCCGTCACTGTTCAGATGCTCCGGGCCAGCATGGACCCGAAACCATGAACACCGCATGGCACGCATTCCCTGGCCAGGTAGGCCATAAAGCCAGGGCGCCGTGATGTGGTCAACCTAAATGTGGGTGCCACACTTGAAGAAGAAAACCCAGAACCAATGGCGTCTGCCCCATAAATACCCCTCCCCCAGCATGCACAGCGAGGTCAAACCCTCCTGAATAGTCGCTGGGAAAGAGCACCCAAACCTTGACTCCACTGCTGCCACCTGCAGCACCGGGGCTGGAAGAACACCCCAGTACAGCAGAATGGGCTCACAGCACAGCCAAGCTGAGACAGAGACCCTGTTCTACACACAACAATTTGGATCAGAGTTTAACTACACTCTGACCTCCCTCTAAATTTTTTTTTTTTTTTTTTTTATTTTTTTTTTTTTTAAAGTGTATTTTTGTGCGTGAACTCGAGAGAGAGGAGCCGGACTGCAGGAGTTGGGAGTAGGCAGACCCTCCCCCCGGAGGCAATCGCCATCCTTCTCCATGCCCCTGGTGGCAATGGCGGGTGTGAAGGGGGGCCTCCCACTCACCCCGCCCTACCTGCTCCTCTTGGGAGCCCAACTGGGGCCCAACGAGACCCCAATGGGGCAGAGACTCCCCCTATGAGGGAGTGAGGGGGCCTAGCCCACCCAGCCAGCCCCGTAGGTCCTTCGCCTCTCTTTATTTTAAGAGACCGCATGGCCAAAGTGCATGTGTTTTTAAACCAATTTTGTGTGCGTGCAAGTGTGGTGGTTTTTGTGGGGGGGGGGTGGGCGTACTAAGCACAGGCGTACCTTGCATAGCACACCCACCGGGAGCCGGGCTGAGACCACCAAACTCAATTCACATGTAGCCGAGACCGGGATCCGAACCCTTGGCTGCAGAGGTGAATGGCTTGTCAGCGCAGTGCCAATCACGTTGAGCCACCACAGCTCCCTCACCTCCCTCTAAATTTAACTAGCACCAGTACCATAAAGTACACAGGCGCTACATTGGCATGTGGTAATAATCTTCATAACCTACCAAATCTTTTTGTACTGTAAAATAAATGTCTACAAACTGAGACATTACTTCAAGGGTGTGATAATGGCCCAGGTACCCTTTTTTTAAATTCCATTCAAAGGCCTGGGTACCTTTTTCTAGATAACAAGGTGGTTTAGCATTTAAACTTGGCATAGGTAGGTATCTCAAGTACTGAGGTGTAGGAGTTATATCTGTAGAAATGTTCTACACCTCAGTAGTCGAGATACCTACCTATGCCAAGTTCAAATGCTAAACTACCTTGTTATCTAGAAAAAAGGTACCCGGGCCTTTGAATGGAATTTCAAAAAGGGTTCCTGGGACCTATTATGGAAAAAAGAAAAAGAAAAAGGTACCTGGGCCTTATTATGAAAAAAAGGTAACAGGGCAAAAGAAAAACATTGCGTACATTCAGTGGGGGTCCCTAAATCTCTGGTGCTTTATAACCAATTTTTCAACCACATAGCTTCCTGGTCACTAATTTCCCTGCCTAGTCCTACCACTCCTAGGTTTTCCTGTTGGCCAGCGCAGTTACCTATAGATATTAGGCCACCAATTGGAAAGTTGGTGTCAGGGCCCTGGACTCAGTTGCCACCAGGGCTCTATCTGTATGGAGCTGGTACAGTATGTTTTCTGTGTGTGTTTGTATGGCATTTCCTTCATTATCCATAGTTACATAGTTACACAGTAGGTGAGGTTGAAAAAGACACAAGTCCATCAAGTCCAACCTATGTGTGTGACTATCCAATGCAATTTTCATCAGACAAGATGATTTTTACCCTAACTTGAGTGACTTAGGTGGAGCATAGTATCTGACACAGGGACCTTTATCAATGACCAAGTATGCTATTACACTTACTAATTTAAATATATATATACCTATAACATCAATCAAATATCCTCAAAAAAGTATAACCAACCTTGGACTGCCATGTAACCTCTCCTCCCTCTTCGATCAGGGCGCTGATCATTTTGATGTTCCCATACTGAGCTGCCACATGCATGGCCGTCTCCCCATTCTGCCAAAGAGAAGAAGAAAACATGGTTGACATTTCTGAACAGTTTTCCTCTGTCCTGCTCCAGAGTTTAGTGAATCTGTACTACACTGCTGCAAGTTAGGATGACCACATGTCCTGGATTGCCCGGGACAGTCCCGCATTTTGCAGGTCTGTCCCGGGCAGTGTTGTAAGTAACGGAGTTACAATAAACGCAGTTACCTAACGCAGCCCCTTTTGAGGGTAACGAGTAATCTACCTGATTACTCTTCCCCTCACGGTAACTCAGTTACCATTACTTGGGCGGCATTACCACAATTACATCTACCGCCACTAGATGGCAGCAGAGTAATTGCTTCTGCCGGCGCTGTTAACATAAATATGGGTGGAACTCCGCTTTAGAATCATGTGACCGCTGTGATGGCCTGTCATAGCGGTCTTAAAACTCCCAATCGCAAGGAGCCCTGGATACAATGAGCCCCAGCCGTCTCACACTGACCTATCACCAGGGAACAACTCGCATCGATCACACACACTGTGTGCGCAACCTGATCAATGATCCAGGGAACACATGGCCGGAACAAAATGTTCCACAGAACAAACGTTCCCTATACAACACAGTGTACACAGCAACATCTAGTGGTCAACATGGTAAGTGCAGACCAATGATCAGCAGGTTATTTTTGGTCAGTGATTTCATCTCTTCATCAGACAACAAAGAAAAATCTGACATCCCCATTCCAGATCCCTTGCATCTAATAAAGCTTATATAAGATAAATAAAATAATAAACAATAAACTATAGAAAATTCTAAAGCCTAATATAAGATTTTAAATGACAGATTCAAGGGAATGTATATTATAAACATACATTTTAATCCAGTTAATAATTTGGATGTAATATATAGCAGATAGATAAGGGTTTTAAGTCCTATTAGCTGCACATACATGGTGGGACGGATGCACCTAGGCTGGGATATACACGAGATCACCATTTGTTTCCGGTTTTCTTCTCTCAAGGATCTGCCATTCTTTTGTCTTGGAGTATTAACTCACTGCTCCCTGGCAAGCGCCCGTCACCTGCTTCTCAACAAAGCATTGTAGAATATAAAAAAAAAATTCAGTTACTTTGCTGAAAAACTAATTACTTTTTCAATGTAGTAACTGAGTCACTAACGCAATTACTTTTTCGGTGAAGTAATTTGTAACTGTAACTAATTACTTTTTTAAAGTAAGGTGAGCAACACTGGTCCCGGGCACCTTCATTCTAGGACAATACAGTGTCCCGGAATGAAACGGACACAGGCACCTCCCGGGCCAATCTGATGCCCCAAAAAAAAGGCATATCACTGCTTTACTCACTGACAGTACTTGTCCTGGTCGGGAATGCCTGGAGGAGCACAATCCCTGCCTCCTGCTTGTGATTGGAGAAATCATAAATCCCGCCTCTTGTGTCCAATCACTGTGCTGTGATTTGTTACAGCACAAGCTGATTTTTGGGAAGGGAGGGTGTCCCTCAATGAAAGTTTGGAAATGTGGTCACCCTACTGCAAGTACACTCATGTCTTAGACCAGTATCCTCTATTCAGGTTCTGGCTGCCATTGCACGTTCCTCCTGGCCCTTAAAGTAGCATAGAAAATGAATGACACACACCCTTATATATCTGCATGGCTGTGGTCACTCTGGGAAAAAAAGCATACAGCATTGTCTGACTGCACACACCATGTCACAATGTTTCACTACAGCATTACCGGGAGTTCTACTGGAACACCCAAAGTCCTAAAGATGCACTATATAGCCAGACCTAAAGATCACTCAGGCACTGAGCATTGCATTGAGGGATGAGGACAGTGAGCACACTGATGAAAAGGTGGAGGCACTCAGGGACAGTCCAGGTAGCAGTAGAAGGTCACACCAATAAAGGAAGGGCATGTGTTGTCAGTGTCACCCATCTGCTACAACTAAAGAGAAGGGCACTCCTAGTGGTCAATGGTTAAGAACCACATGACAATGCTGGCTATTGGTCATTACACTGGTAGAGAATGTTCCTTACATATTTGGCCAGTGGGAAGAATGCTCCTTACATTGTTGGTTAGTAGGAATAAAGTCCCTTACAATAACCGTCAGTGGTAAGATTGTCCCTTACATTGGTGGACAGTGAGAAGAATGCTTCTTACATTGGTGATCAATGGGTAGGGTGTTTCTTACCTTTGTAGTCAGTAGGAAGCAAGTTTCTTATGTTGGTGGTCACTGGTCAGTGGCAAGAATGTTCCCTTCATTGGTAATCAGTGGGAAGAATGTTCCTTACATTGGCAGTTAATAGGAAGAATGCTCCTTACATTGGTGGACAATGAGAAGAATGCTTCCTACATTGGTGGTCAGTGGGTAGGGTCTTTCTTACCTTTGTAGTCAGTAGGAACAATGTTCCTTACACTAGTGGTCAGTGGAAAGATTGCTCCTAACATTGGGGGTCAGTGAAACGAATGTTCCTTACATTGGTGATCAGTGGGAAGAATTCTCCTTACATTGATGATCAGTAGTGTTGATCAAGAATATTCGCATTGCGAATATTCGTTACGAATATTGCATATTCGAGTATTCGTGAATAACTCGAAAATCGCGGTGAATATTCGCTATTGCGAATATTCATATTTTTTCAAAGTTATTTTTACAACAGATCACATCCTAGTGATCTCCATCGACGTCTAAAAGCATTGCTGGTATGATTAGAGACCCTGGGCCGAGTAGCTGAGGCGATCCTTTTATGTTGCCGAATATTCGCAATGCGAATATTCGTATTAGGAATATTCGCGAATACTTTCTCAGGGTGTCTGCAGCTGTCCAGGCATGCTGGGAGTTGTAGTTTTGCAACAGCTGGAGACATACTGTTTGGGAAATACTAATATCTGATCTTATATCCTAACTTTTAAACTAGTCTAAAATGCAGTTAAAGATAATGAAATAACAGTGGTGAAATTACTTACACTAATCAGCAGTTTTTCCTCACTGGATGAAAAGTTACTCCCCACCATCTTCGCTTCGCAGGGCAGCACAAAATAGCGATCCGAAAATAGACTGCCAAAGATCCAGGAAATGATCTCCGCTTTCGCGTGTTGTTCGCACGCATGCGCATGCGCGGATGAGAATTTCGCAATCAATTTCGGATTAGCGAAATTTCGCAAAAATTTTTTTTGATAAAATATCACGAATATTCTTCTATATATTCGTGAAATATCGCGAAATCGAATATGGCGTATTCCGCTCAACACTAATGCTGCGTACACACGATAGGTTAGTCTGATGAAAATGGTCTGATGGACCGTTTTTATCGGACTAAACCAATCGCGTGTGGACCCCATCGGTTATTTATCCATGGCGTATACCACTCAACACTAATGATCAGTGGGAAGAATGCCCCTTACATTGGTGATCAGTGAGAAGAATGCTCCTTACATTGGTGATCAGTGAGAAGAATGTCCCTTACATTGGTGATCAGTGGGAAGAATGTTCCTTACATTGGTGATCAGTGAGAAGAATGTTCCTTACATTGGTGATCAGTGAGAAGAATGTCCCTTACATTGGTGATCAGTGAGAAGAATGTTCCTTACATTGGTGATCAGTGGGAAGAATGTCCCTTACATTGGTGATCAGTGGGAGGAATTCTCCTTATATTGGTGATCAGTGAGAAGAATGTTCCTTACATTGGTGATCAGTGGGAGGAATTCTCCTTATATTGGTGATCAGTGAGAAGAATGTTCCTTACATTGGTGATCAGTGAGAAGAATGTTCCTTACATTGGTGATCAGTGAGAAGAATGTTCCTTACATTGGTGATCAGTGAGAAGAATGTCCCTTACATTGGTGATCAGTGAGAAGAATGTCCCTTACATTGGTGATCAGTGAGAAGAATGTCCCTTACATTGGTGATCAGTGGGAAGAATGTCCCTTACATTGGTGATCAGTGAGAAGAATGTCCCTTACATTGGTGATCAGTGAGAAGAATGTCCCTTACATTGGTGATCAGTGAGAAGAATGTTCCTTACATTGGTGATCAGTGAGAAGAATGCTCCTTACATTGGTGATCAGTGAGAAGAATGTTCCTTACATTGGTGATCAGTGGGAAGAATGTTCCTTACATTGGTGATCAGTGGGAAGAATGTCCCTTACATTGGTGATCAGTGAGAAGAATGTCCCTTACATTGGTGATCAGTGGGAAGAATGTTCCTTACATTGGTGATCAGTGAGAAGAATGTCCCTTACATTGGTGATCAGTGAGAAGAATGCTCCTTACATTGGTGATCAGTGAGAAGAATGTTCCTTACATTGGTGATCAGTGGGAAGAATGTTCCTTACATTGGTGATCAGTGGGAAGAATTCTCCTTACATTGGTGATCAGTGGGAAGAATGTTCCTTACATTGGTGATCAGTGGGAAGAATGCCCCTTACATTGGTGATCAGTGAGAAGAATTCTCCTTACATTGGTGATCAGTGGGAAGAATGTTCCTTACATTGGTGATCAGTGGGAAGAATGTTCCTTACATTGGTGATCAGTGAGAAGAATGTCCCTTACATTGGTGATCAGTGAGAAGAATTCTCCTTACATTGGTGATCAGTGGGAAGAATGTTCCTTACATTGGTGATCAGTGGGAAGAATGCCCCTTACATTGGTGATCAGTGGGAAGAATGTCCCTAACATTGGTGATCAGTGGGAAGAATGCTCCTTAAATTGGTGATCAGTGGGAAGAATGCTCCTTACATTGGTGATCAGTGAGAAGAATTCTCCTTACATTTGTTGTAATATATATATATATATATATATATATATATATATATATATATATATATTACATAGTGCAAAATTGACCAGGCCAGATTTCATACCTGTAATTACATGTTACACATCAACAGAGGCTTGTCGATAGTCAATATGTATAGAGACAGGATGAAGTCGATTTTACACATCAAACCATTACTCAGGCCGCATGTAATCTAATTAGAGGGAGCTAATTAGTATGCAAGGATGTATACTAATTAGTGACTCCGGCTGGGGTTATTACCTGCCACTCTGAAAGACAGGATGTAGATCAAAGATGGCCAATCAAATTGCTCAGCTATTCAGTGAATAGGGAATATAATCTGGGAGTTCAGTCTTGTCACTCAGAGAATGTAGTCCTGGTAGATTCTCTGAATGAATTTGGCACAGGTCTAGAATTGGTCTAGGAAAAGATGGGATTCTGAATTACTCTGTTGGATTTGTATCGCCTGTGGAATATGGACTATTCTGTATTGGAAGTCAATAAAATTGCGTTCTCTGGAGAGCCTGTGTGTTGTTGTGGAACAACAAATTTATAGTCATCATACTAACATCTAAACATCAATTTAACCGGACTACTGGACACTATACATCTTTATATCACTACAACATTGGTGATCAGTGAGAAGAATGTTTCTTACATTGGTGATCAGTGAAAAGAATGTTCCTTACATTGGTGATCAGTGGGAAGAATGCCCCTTACATTGGTGATCAGTGGGAAGGATGTTCCTTACATTGGTGATCAGTGGGAAGAATGCCCCTTACATTGGTGATCAGTGGGAAGAATGTTCCTTACATTGGTGATCAGTGGGAAGAATGTTCCTTACATTGGTGATCAGTGAGAAGAATGTTCCTTACATTGGTGATCAGTAAGAAGAATGTTCCTTACATTGGTGATCAGTGGGAAGAATGCTCCTTACATTGGTGATCAGTGGGAAGAATGTCCCTTACATTTGTGATCAGTAAGAAGAATGTTCCTTACATTGGTGATCAGTGGGAAGAATGCTCCTTACATTGGTTATCAGTGGGAAGAATGTTCCTTACATTGGTGATCAGTGGGAAGAATGTCCTGTAGATTGTTGGTCAGTGGGAAAAATGCCCAAAATAGCTGGAAACATCATTGCGATCCATAGTTACTTACTGACTCTGAGAGGCAGAAAATGTTTATTGCTAAACTTTCCCCAAGAGTAACTATAAAAACTATGGGCCAGATTCAGGTAGGAGAGCGGATCTTTATGTTGGAGTAACGTTTGTCATTTACGTTACTCCGGCGAAACTTTAGGAGCAAGTACTGTATTCACTAAGCACTTGCTCCTAAAGTTGCGGCGGCGTAGCGAAAATGAGCCAGCGGAATTAAAATTCGGCGGGTAGGGGGCGTGTATTATTTAAACTAGGCGCGATCCCGCGGCAAACGTACTGCGCATGCGTCCACTGTCAGTGCGCATGCTCCAAATTCTGTCAGTGAACGTCAATGACGTCAATCCCCATTCACGGACGTTTTACGCAAACGACGTTAAACTTTTTCAATTCGACGCGATCACGACGGCCATACTTAACATAGGATACTCCACCTAGGGGGCATGTTTTTCTTTATGCCGCGTATCGCTTACGGAAACGTCGGAAAGTCACTGCGTCGGGCCCGCGTACGATCGTGAATTGCCGTCTCTCGCTGATTTACATATTCTTGGCGTAAATCAGCGGGAACGCCCCGAGCGCCCATTTTAAAATTGCAGTTTCGATACGACAGTGAAATACAATTACGCCGCTCGTATCTGAACTCAATCCCGGCGTATCTTGTTTTCTGCTTACTGAAAACAGATAAGCCGGCTCAAAGTGTGAGTTATGCTGGCGAATCACTGATACTCCAGCGTAACTCTACCTGAATCTGGCCCTATAATTTTTAAAGTTTTTAAGATGTTTTATATATATATGCCACCTTCTAGCTGTCCTCATCTGATTCAAACTTCAGACTTGACTGTCCAGTAAGGTAAGGGGTTGCTTGTCTGAGACTCCTTTGTGAGTTGAGCTACAATAGGCTTTTTATAACCAGCAATTTGAAACAGAAAAAAAAAAGCCGAGATCTCCACCTCCTGGCTGGATAGGAGTATAAAATATTCATATAGAATATTTCATAATAACGTGACAGAATATAGTAAATATTTAAGTATTTTATTTTGCTATTTTTGTGAATGTTATTTATCTCCTAACAATTCAAATATATATATAGTACAGACCAAAAGTTTGGACACACCTTCTCATTCAAAGAGTTTTCTTTATTTCCATGACTATGAAAATTGTAGAGTCACACTGAAGGCATCACAACTATGAATGTAACACATGTGGAATTATATACATAAAAAAAAAGTGTGAAACAACTGAAAATATGTCATATTCTAGGTTCTTCAAAGTAGCCACCTTTTGCAGCAGACACATCTCTAGAAGAACTGATAAGAGGAGACTGTGTGAATCCAGCCTTCATGGTAGAATATCTGATAGGAAACCACTGCTAAAGAAAGGCAACAAGCAGAAGAGACTTGTTTGGGCTAAAGAACACAAGTGGACATTAGACCAGTGGAAATCTGTGCTTTGGTCTGATGAGTCCAAATTTGAGATCTTTGGTTCCAACCACCGTGTCTTTGTGCGACGCAGAAAAGGTGAACGGATGGACTCTACATAGAACACTGATTTAGTTTACCAGCAGCTTACCAGTTTACCAGAGTGTGCAGTCAGACATCGAGAGAGCAGGACGCTCTCAAACGAGTCACTCTCTCAGGGATAGTAGGGTCCTCCCCACTGTGCGGTTCCAGGCCTCACAGACAGGCAGGCAGGATTTCCACCTCCCTGTCATCTGTCCACCTGCCACTGGCCACTCGGCAGGCTATCTGACAAGCTCCTCTCCCCCCTCCAGGACTTGCACGGCTTTCCCCCGGTTTACCTGACCCCCCCTGCCTCCCTCATTCAGGTAAGCCAGTCCTTGGGAGCTGAAGGCGGCCGTCCTTCTCAGGACAAGCCGCAATCCCCACGGCTCTTCCCCTCTCCTCACCCCCATACCGCTACCCCCGCTCGGGCGTCCTTCCCACCAGCCATCCCCACAAGCCGCCGCTACCCTCGGGCGCGGTGTTTTTTTTCCCTCCGCGCCAGTCGGTGGGGATTCGCGGCAGCCGCGAATCAGGAAAGGCCGCGGCTTCATCCGCGGCCTAGCGGCGCGCCGCTCCCCACCCCCCAACAATCGGCACCATTGCACAAATCAGGCCAGAAAGCCCCCCCCACCCCAGTAGAGCCCCCTTGCCCTCCGATCATCCTTCTTAGCCCCCCAGGCGCTACTTAGCCTGGTACCCCCCCAGCCTGGATCCTGCTGCCAGGTCGGCGGCCATCTTGCTCCACCCAGCCCTATCTCCCCCCTCTCAAATTCATTTAAAACTTGATCCAGGGCTTTACCCGATCGCCTCTTTAGGGGTCAGGAAGAATTTTTTTTCCCTACCACAGCATATTGGCGCAGCGTGGTCAGGGTTTTTTTTGCCTTCCTCTGGACCAAGCTAGGATCAGAGGATTCAGTTATCCTTGTGAATCCACCCCCCCCCCCCACCCCTTGGTTCCACGGCAACCATGGTTAATCGGCAATACTCGGCGGAGAACATTTGGGATCTGGATCGATTTGCCGCAATTCTGCCGGCCGCCACCAAAAAAGCCCTAAGAAATCTGCGACTTTGGAGGATCGATCGACGATCGACTACCAAAAATCGCAGCCATTTACCCCAGCCTAAGCACATATCATGTGCTTTGATCAACACTAGATCGGCAGTAAAACACTGATTAGAAATCCATGATTTCTTATTGCAACATGATTTAGACTGCCTCTTTATTACAGAGAGCAGGCTTACAGCCGACTGTAACACCATTCTAGGAGAATTGGTGCCAGAAAACTACCGTATTATAACGGAAAACAGAATAGGGCAAAGAGGAGGAGGATTGGCGGTGATCCATAAGACGCATCTTGCGATCACAAAACCAGTCCTTCAAAACCCTCTTCCATTCATGGAAACCCTTATTCTTCAACTGCAAGTAAATTGCCAGGAGACCGTCCGGATTCTACTCTGCTATAGGCCACCCGGCCCAAAATCGCAGCTGCTCCCATCTTTGACGGACTTTGTCTCCACTTATACCCTGAACAGCAAACACCTTTTGCTGCTCGGGGATTTCAACCTCTGGGCCAACTCCCCACAAGACCCCATTGCCGACGCCTGCATCGACCACCTGGAAGGATTGGGGCTTCAGCAACTAGTATGTGGGCCCACACATGCTTCAGGTCACACGCTCGATCTTATTTTCAGACAAGATCTAGAAATAAAAATCTTGGAAAATGAACCATTGCCATGGACAGATCACCATGCAATTAAATTCATTATTTCCGAATTCCCCCCTTAACAAAAACATCAAATCCAGTGACAACACATTGGACCAGATGTCAGAAGAAGCTCCACTCGGAACTCTTCAAAGCCACGTTAGGGGAAAAAAAAAACACAATTCAGCCGCACCAAACGGCGGAAGAAACACTGAAGGCCATAAACACAGCACTATTGCAGTCAGCTGACTTGATAGCGCCGAAACGAAAGACCCAGATCAGGAAAAATAACTCCAGCTGGTTCAACAACCAGCTGGCGTTACTGAAGCAAGAGCCCAGAAGGGCAGAAGCAGCCTGGAAAAGAAGCTCTTCAGATGAGAACCTCTCGATCTACAAGGCAATAACCAGAAAATACTACAAGCAAATCTTCGAAGCCAAGAAAAACTATTTTTCTGAGGCTATCAACGGTGCCCTAAATCGCCAGGATGTCTTGAAGCCCCCAACTTGGATACACAAGAATTTTGCGATGAGTTATCGGATTGCTTCATTAACAAAATTGAGGCAATCCGGCAAAGCATTCAGCAAAACAATTTCTCTCCTAGACCCCCCCCCATAGTTATTTACACAGCACCGGCAGTAATTCACCACAGTTAGGTGAGTTCACGCTGGAACCCATCTCCATTCAGACCACAAAAAATATCATCGGCACTCTGGGCAACAGCACTGCGCCAAATGATATTATCCCCACCAAACTGCTGAAAGAATGCGCCGACATCCTGGCACCTCCTGTCACGCAGCTTATCAACCAATCCTTCAGGGAGGGCATAATGCCCTCCCAGCTGAAGGAGGGCTTTATTCAACCCATATTGAAGAAAGCCACCCTGGATCCTAAGGATCCACTCAACTGGCGCCCCATAACAGGCCTAAATGTTCTCTCCAAGGTAATGGAGAAAGCAGTGGTACAGCAGCTGCAACAGCATCTAGATACCCACAACTTACTCGACCCATTTCAATCAGGATTCCGTCCCGGACACGGGACGGAAACAGCTTTGCTTAAGATATGGGACGACGTTCTCGAGGCCGCAGACGAAGGAGAATCTTCTCTTCTGGTTCTGCTGGACCTAAGCGCAGCCTTTGATACAGTAGATCACAAGCTGTTATTGACTCGGCTGGCCAAAATAGCCAAAGTCGCAGAAAGCGATCTATCCTGGTTCTCCTCTTTCTTGGAAAACCGATCGCAAATAGTGAAGCTAGGACCCTTCACTTCTGAAAAACGCACATTATCGTGCGGGGTCCCTCAAGGATCTCCCCTGTCGCCGATGTTATTCAACATCTATGCTATATCACTCATATGCAGACGACACGCAACTGTACTTCCGCATTGGCAATAAAAAGGATCACCACCTCAATCTAGAGACTTGTCTCTCTTTGATAGAGGACTGGATGACAAAGAGTTATCTCAAACTCAACGGAGCGAAAACAGATCTTCTTCTGTTTCACGCCAAGCATAGGAATCAATCGGCAACAACCTGGATCTCCCCACCCATTCTGGGCAAAATCATCACCCCTAGCGCCAAAGTCAAAAGTCTTGGGGTCATCTTTGACTCCGACATGACAATGAATGCACAAATAGGGTCAGTAGTCAGCGGATCTCACCATCTGCTGCGCCTACTACGCAGACTCACTCCTTTTATTCCCAAGAAAGACATAGCGGTCGTGGTGGGAGCGATTGTAAACTCCAGACTGGACTATGCAAATGCCCTTTACCTTGGACTCCCCAAGTACCAAATCGCTCGTCTTCAAGTCGTTCAAAATACAGCCGCCAGACTTGTGACTGGGAAAAAACCCTGGGAATCAATCTCACCTTCACTGAGATCCCTTCACTGGCTACCAGTAAGGCGCCATACACACGGCCGAGGTTCTCGCTGAAAATCAGCGAGAACCTCGCTGGAATGCACATTCCAGCGAGGACCTCGGCCGTGTGTACGGTCTCGGCGAGCTTCCCGTCGGGAAGCCCGTCAAGCCGAATTAGAGAGCACGCTCTCTATTTCCTCGACGGCCCGCCTGGAAGAATGGCTGGTTGCCATTCCCGACGGGCGGGTCGCCGAATTCGACGGCCGGGAGAGAACCTTGACGGGCGGAACGATGTGTTCTGCCCGTAGAGGTTCTCTGCTGTGTGTACGGCGCCTTAAAGACAGAATCACCTTTAAAGCACTCTGTCTAACGCATAGATGTATCCATGGGAATGCTCCCCATTATCTTTGCGAAAAAATAAAAGTTCACAATCCCAATCGTATTCTACGATCCACCAATCAAAATCGGCTTTAGATACCGAAAGCCAGATACAAGTCCAAAGGAGACAGGAGATTCGCTGTCCAAGGTCCCAGACTATGGAACGCCTTACCAGCCAGCATTCGGCTGGAGGAGAACCACTTAGTCTTCAGGAGAAAGATTAAGACTCATCTCTTTTGATCTCAAAGGAGACAGGAACAACAAGCGCCCAGAGGCGATTTACTTCGCATGTGCTGCGCTATATAAGTTTTCATTCATTCATTCATTCATTCATGCCTGGTTCCCACCGTGAAGCATGGAGGAGGAGGTGTGATGGTGTGGGGGTGCTTTGCTGGTGACACTGTTGCGGATTTATACTGAACCAGCATGGCTACCACAGCATCTTGTAGCGGCATGCTATTCCATCCGGTTTGCGTTTAGTTGGACCATCATGTATTTTTCAACAGGACCAGTGCTTTAAGTGGGCCGGAACGCGGCGGTACTCAGTACCGC
Organism: Rana kukunoris; assembly: GCA_029574335.1. Taxonomy (NCBI): domain Eukaryota; kingdom Metazoa; phylum Chordata; class Amphibia; order Anura; family Ranidae; genus Rana; species Rana kukunoris. Next base: position 117,357 of record JAJQKJ010001627.1, on the reverse strand, counting down.
CACTTCCAAAAATGGCCCTGGAGAGTACCAGCACCTCTCCATGCGCCCAGTACGTGGGTTTCCCGTACCGGAACGCACTGGCGTAGCGGGGGGGGGCTCCTGCACCGGGCGAAAAATTGCAGGGGGGCAAAATCCTGGCGTCCGCGGAATGCGCCGCCGCCTTAGGAAAGGCCGCGGCTTTGGCCTAGCTCTGGAGCTATCGGCCATCTTGGTACACCTGGCGGCGCGCGATGAGTTTTTTTTTCAGCCCTTCCGCCTGGTTGGCTGGTGGAACTGTCTGTCTCCCTTGATGTGGGAATGGCGGGAAACACCAGCCAACTAGGCAGAAGGGCTAAAAAAAAACAGATAACGGCGCAGATAAGTTATGGCGGCGTAGCGTAAATGGGCCAGCTTAATAATTCAAAATAGGCAGGTAGGGGCCGTGATCCATGTAAATGAATCGTGACCCCACGTAACTGACACATTTTCCGAACGGCGCATGCGCCGTCCGTTGGCGCATGCTCCAAATTATGCCGCAAATACTCATTAGTTTCGACGTAAAAGTGACTTACGTAAAGCCCTATTCGCGAACGTTTTACGCAAACGACGTAAACGACTGAAAATTCTACGCTGTCCCGACGTCCATACTTAACATTACGTACTCCTCATATAGCAGGTACGCAAGTACGTTTGTGAATCGGCGTATCTAGCTCATCTGCATATTCGACGCGTAAATCGACGGAAACGGCACCTAGCGGCCAGCGTAAATATGCAACTAAGATACGACGGCGTAAGAGACTTTCGCCGGTCGTATCGAAGACAAATCTATGCGTAACTGATTCTAAGAATCAGGCGCATAGATACGACGCCGCTCACTCAGAGTTACGACGGCGTATCTGGAGATACGCCGGCGTAACTCGTATTTGAATCTAGCCCATTATTTGTTATTGCTAACAATGTCATAAACCTTATAAAAATATTCCCCTTTTAAAAAATATTCAGTCAATAATAAAGCTTATAAAACCCTACCAGGCATGGTGTGATAAATGTATCACTGTCAGTGTAATTTTTACAGTAATCAGTGCATTTTTATAGCACTTTTTTGCAATAAAAATGATAATAGTCCCAAAAATGTGTCAAAAGTGTCCGATGTGTCCGCCATAATGTCGCAGTAAGAATAAAAATCGCTGATCACCGTCATTACTAGTAAATAAAAAAACATATTAATAAAAATGCCATAAAACTATCCCCTATTTTGTAGATGCTATGGCCCAGATTCACAGAGCGATTACGCCTGTCTAACTGGTGTTAGACAGGAGTAATTTCAAATTTTGCGCGCCGTATCACTAGTTTGAATCCTCAAACCATGATACGGCGGCGTTGGGCTTCGATCTGACAGGCTTACGTCTTCGTACGCCTTCGGATCTACGCTGCGATCTTTTTGCGGCCGCTGGGTGGAGTTTGTGTAGTTTTCAGCGTCGGGGTATGCAAATGAGCTTTTTACGGAGATCCACGAAGTTACGAGCGTCGTTCGCAATCGCGTACGTCATTTTTTCGCTACGTAAAGTTAAACCAGCTATTAGCTGGTCTAACGTTACGCGGCCCATGTTAAGTATGGCCGTCGTTCCTGCGACGACTTTCAATTTTTTTTAAATTTTTTTGCGTAAGTCGTCCGGGAATAGGAATGTCCGTAAACGACGCTACTCAAAAAAAAAATGACGTAACGACGTGATTTCGTGGAATGCACGGCGGGAAATTTCTGAACGGAGCATGCGCAGTTTAGATCGCCGCGGAGACGCGCTTAATTTAAATGCCTCACGCCCCCTATTCGCGTATTTTGATTCCGCCGGGAGAAATACACTACGCCGCCGTACCTTACGGGCCAAAATCTCTCTGAATTCCTCCTAGAGCCAGGTAAAGTACGGCGGCGTAGAGTATCTCTGATACTCTGCGGGAATCTAATTCTTTCTGAATCTGGCCCTATAACTTTTGCGGAAACCAATCAATAAACGCTTATTGCGATTTTTTTTTTTTTACCAAAAATATGTAGAAGAATACGTATCGGCCTAAAGTGAGGAAAATATTATTTTTTTTAGAAATTTTGATGGGGATGTTTATTATGGCAAAAAGTAAAAAATATTGATTTTTTTTCAAAATTTACGCTCTATTTTACGCTCTATTTTTGCGCAAAAAAAAAAAAACGCAGAGGTGTTCTAATACCACCAAAAGAAAGCTCCATTTGTGGGATAAAAAGGACGTCAATTGTGTTTGGGAGTCACATCGCACGGCCCGGTCTTTGAGCAGCAAAATGGTCCGGGGCTGAAGTAGTTAAAGTGCTGATTGATGTCTTATGTGCCTTTAAAGTACATATCTCTGACATTTAAAATATTGTGCTTCAAATTTGGGGACATGGCACTTGGTAATATCGAGAGTGCCCACGGTACCACCCAGTGGGTATCACATATACAGTGCTGTAAAAAAGTATTTGCCCCCTTCCTGATTTTTAATTTTCTATTTCTCACACTTAAATGATTCTGATCATCAAACTAATTTAACATTACACAAGGATAACCCAAGTAAATCTAAGATGCAGCTTTTAAATTATTATTTTATTTATTAAGGGAAAAAAGCTGTTTAAACCTGCCTGGCCCTATGTGAAGAAGTAATTGCCCCCTCCCATGCTAAATCATGAATAAACTGTGATTAACTAAAACATTTTTGGAGTTAAAATTTGCACTTGCCACACCCAGGTCTGATTACTGCCAGACCTGTTGAATCAAGAAATCGCATAAATAGAAGCTGTCTGACAAAGTGAAACACACTAAAGCCCCTTTCACACGGGGCAATGGAGGTGCGTTGGCGGTATAGCGCCGCTAAAAATAGCTGCAGGATTCGGCCGCTACCATTGCGGTTAGGGTTGTCCCGATACCACTTTTTTAGGACCGAGTACAAGTACCGATACTTTTTTTCAAGTACTCGCCGATACCGAATACCAATACTTTTTTTAAATGTGTCCCCAAATGCAGCCATGTCCCCCACATATGCAGCCATGTCCCCCACATATGCAGCCATGTCCCCCATATATGCAGCCAAGTCCCCCATATATGCAGCCAAGTCCCCCCAGCCATGTCCCCCACATATGCAGCCATGTCCCCCACATATGCAGCCATGTCCCTCCAGCCATGTCCCCCACATATGCAGCCATTTCCCCCAGCCATGTCCCCCACATATGCAGCCATGTCCCTCCAGCCATGTCCCCCCACATATGCAGCCATGTCCCTCCAGCCATGTCCCCCACATATGCAGCCATGTCCCCCACATATGCAGCCATGTCCCTCCAGTCATGTCCCCAACATATGCAGCCATGTCCCTCCAGCCATGTCCCCCACATATGCAGCCATGTCCCTCCAGCCATGTCCCCCACACATGCAGCCATGTCCCCCCAGCCATGTCCCCCACACATGCAGCCATGTCCCTCCAGCCATGTCCCCCACACATGCAGCCATGTCCCCCCAGCCATGTCCCCCACATATGCAGCCATGTCCCCCCAGCCATGTCCCCCACATATGCAGCCATTTCCCCCCAGCCATGTCCCCCACATATGCAGCCATGTCCCTCCAGCCATGTCCCCCACATATGCAGCCATGTCCCCTATACTTAGCCGCCGCCGCACGGGGAACATCACAGCTTTCATTTGAATAGCTGTTTTCCCCGACGCTTATAGACACTCCCCCTTGCTCGGGGCTGTGATGTTCCCGCACGCTCTTTAACCCATGCGGCAGCGGCTTTCGATGCGGTGGCGGAGGGGGGGGGGGAGTATTCTATTCAGGCATCCGGGGTATTTGCGGGAGTACTTGTACTCCCGCAAATACTCGGTATCGGTCCCGATACCGATACTGGTATCGGTATCGGGACAACCCTAGTTGCAATATTAACCCCCGCTAGCGGCCGAAAAAGGGTTAATACCACCCGCAATGCACTTCTGCAGAGGCGCATTGCGGGGCGGTATTACCGCGGTTTCTCATGGTTTTAAATGGGAAGAAGCGTTATACACGCCGCTCCTCTCACCTCTCCAAAGATGCTGCTTGCAGGAGATTTTTTTCTCTCCTGCCAGCGCATCGCCTCAAGAGATATTTGCAGAGAAAAATGCACCGATGTCTACGCTGTAGACATCAGCGCAGGCGCACTGAGAATGACGGTTTTTAGAATGGATAATGCCGGCTTTGATGGCTCCCGCGCACATGAGCGGAGTGACGTCATCGCCGCTCCGGCAAATCACAGCGGTGATACCCGGAAGTAACCTCCGGGACAGATGTCTGCGCCCGGAGGGGGACACGAGGACGGCTTCGGGGGCTTCGATCTAAGGTAAGTAATTCATAATGAGCTAGTATGCAAGTCATACTAGCTCATTATGCCTTTGTCTTGCAGTTTTTTTTGGGGGGGGGGTTTACAATCACTTTAAATCAGCTAAGAACATTCAGGTGCTTCAAAACCAAAATTGTGCAGTTACAATTTGTTTTGTGTAAAACTCAGCAGCAGCCTGTGTAGAAAAGCCTGTCCCCTTCCAACATTCTGCAGAGAAGAACTCTTGCTCTCAATAGAGCGGCCTCTCATGCACCCTGCTGACTGGAGAGCTCTAACTGCTATGCAGCAGGAGGAGTGCCGTACCTCTGCAGAGAGACCACTGCTTCCCATAAAGAGCAAGGGTCCTACTTTGCAACATGCTGGCAAGGGACAGTCTGAATAATGTGCACATGCTGATAGCCAATCAAGTTACAATAGTCTGTAATTATTTTTGTCTTCCCAGTCTCCATTGTCTTTCTATGAAAGCCCCAGACAAAAAAGGGATCTGCACTCACGGCTCGTTCCATATTAACGTCGGCTCCGCTCTTCAGCAGAATTTCTGCCACTTTTTCGCCATCTTTGATTCGGGCTGCGATATGTAGAGGTGTCTCCTGGTCCTAGAATATAATCAAAAGGTAAGACAAGGATTTTTTCTTTTTTTTTGCTCAAACGTACGTTTTTCACATCTATATACACACAGGGCCAGATTCAGAAAAGAGATAAGACGGCTTATCTCTGCGTCTGAGCCCTCCTATCTATGCGACTGATTCATAGAATCAGTTACGCATAGATTTCCATTAGATCCGACTTGCGTAAGTCTCTTACGCCGTCTAATCTTATTTTCATATTTAGGCTGGACGCTAGGTGGCGTTCCCGTCTAAAATATGCAAATGAGCCTATACGTCGATTCCCGAACGTACGCTCGGCCGGTGCTATTTTTTTACGTCGTTTGCGTTAGCGTAGGTCCGTCGTAATGTTATCCCTGCTATGAGGCGCAGGCAATGTTAGGTATGGACGGCGTGCCGGCGTTTTTTTTCTCGTCGTTTACGTAAAACGTTCACCTCATTTACATTGCATATTGACATCGTGATTTGGAGCATGCGCACTGGGATCAATTCACGGCTGGCGCATGCGCAGTACGTTCGGTGCAGGATCGCGCGTTATTTAAATAATACACTCCCCCTACCCGCCCAATTTGACTTAAAACGGGCCATTTACGCTACGCCACCGCAACTTTACAGGCAAGTGCTTTGTGAATAACAGCACTTGCCCGTAAAAGTTGCGGAGGCGTAGCGTTAATGGGATACGCTACGCCTGCACATTTTTACGTGCTCCTACCTGAATCTAGCCCACAGTATGTTAGTATTTGGGCTAGATTCAGGTAGGAGCGCGTAAAAATTTCAAGAATGTCAAAAATGTACTTTTGACAAATTAGTTCATTCCAAAATGTCCGAATTTTTTAATTTTTCGGATTTTTGAAATGTCAAAATTCAGAATTTTCGAATTTCCGAATTCTAAAATGTAGAACTTCTGAAATTTAGAAATTGTGGTAATTCGAATATTCTAAATTTCGGAAATTCAAAAATTCAGTAAATTTAGTCCACATTTGAGAGGACTAGACTGTGACATTTGTTCAGCAATAGCCATGTGCAATTCGTTTAGTTCCAAATTAGTTTTTTTACCAAATTTTAACAAATTAGTTCATTCCAAAACAAATTAGTTCATTTCTGAAATGTCAAAACTCAGAATTTTCGAATTTCCAAATTCTAAGATTTAGAACTTCTGAAATTTAGAAAATGTGGTAATTCGGAAATTCAAAATTTCGGAAATTCAAAAATTCTGTAAATTTGGTCCGAATTTGAGAGGACTAGACGAATGCTTATGACATTTGTTCAGCAATAGCCATGTGCAATTAGTTTAGTTCTAAATTAGTTTTTTAACAAATTAGATCATTCCAAAATTTCCAAATTATTTAATTTTCACATTTTTTGGATTTGTTAAATGTCAAAATTCAGAATTTTTCGATTTCTGAATTTTAGAAAATTTAGAATTTCTAAAATGTGTAGAAAATTTGGCAATTCGTAAATTCTAAATTTCGGAAATTCTAGATTTCGGAAATTTTGAATTTCGGAAATTCTGAATTTCGGAAATTCTGAATTTTGGAAATTCAAAATTTTCGAAAATTCAAAAATTCACTAATTCAAAAATCTTAAAATTTGAATTTCAGGATTTCTAAATTTCTGAAAAAAAAACGAATGAAACGAAAATGAACAAATTTTTCGGCTGTGAAATTATTCAGCATTTTTTTTCTATAAATAGACCCCAGTGTGCTCAATCTATTTAGTGTGGTTGTGCAAAGAACAAAGATGTTACATTCAAATTTGTAGTGGTGAGGTCAATGAAATCTGAGCAAGTGACATTTATTACACAGAAAGTACTTCTGAGGCAGGAAATAAACAGATACCAGTATTTCAGGCGTTACCTTCCCCCCTTTGGGCTGTACTTGTGCACCAAATCCGAGCAGAGTTTGCACTACGTGTGGCTTGCAGGCCTCCGTGGCGATGTGCAGAGCGGTGTAGTCCTCTTTGGTCCGGGCATCCACGTGAGCGCCCTTCTGAAGCAATGCTTTAACCACAGCAGTGTGCCCTCTCCTGGCAGCGGCATGGAGACATACTGCGCCAGCCTGTACACAGTATGACAGATTATTATTTTATTTATTCATTACAGGTACTTATATAGCGCCGTCAATTTACATTTGGAAGTATTTAATCGATTATATAGCACTTACAAATTCCATAGCGCCTTATAGAGGGCACTGAATTAGCTGAACCATTCTCTGCACCAGAGGAGCTTACACTTCAATCATGGCCGTCTTATCAGCATCACGGGCCCCTGGGCAAAGTAATGCTCTGGGGCCCCTACAATGTAGACAGTGCAGGTAAACAGAAATTAAGTACGGTAGGTAGGAGTTAGGGGATATCTAGGGTGTAGAGGGGTCAGAGTGCTGGGGCGATATCTGGGATGTAGAGGGGTCAAAGTGATGGGGGGATATCTGGGGTGAAGAGGGGTCAGAGTGCTGGGGGGATATCTTGGGTGTAGAGGGGTCAGAGGGCAAGGGGATATCTGGGGTGAAGAGGGGTCAGGGGGCTGGGGGGATATCTGGGATGTAGAGGGGTCAGGGGGCTGGGGGTATCTGTGGTGTAGAGGGGTCAAAGTGATGGGGGGATATTTGGGGTGTAGAGGGGTCAGAGTGCTGGGGGGATATCTGGGGTGTAGAGGGGTAAGAGTACAAGGAGGGGTATCTGTGGTGTAGAGGGGTCAGAGTGCTGGGGGGGATATCTGGGATGAAGCGGGGTCAGAGTGCTGGGGGGATATCTGGGGTGTAGAGGGGTGAGCGTGCAAGGGGGATATCTGGGGTGTAGAGGGGTCAGGGTGCTGGGGGGATGTAGAGGGACAGCCGGGCTCAAGGACCAGCTGCTTTGGGGAAAGGGCAGGGCCCCCCATGAAGCTGGGGGCCCTGGGCAGTGCCCAGGTGTGCCCTCTCTTTAAGACAGCCCTGACTTCAATGTACCCAAAACAGTCAGGTAGGCCAACTATTAAGTGCCAAACACACTCTTATTGAAAAGCCTAGGCTGAGCATCATACTAATATCATATATTATGACCGCACAGGACACACTGAGGGCACTAGAGGATGGATTGAAAAAGTGCATGGCTGAGAGTTGAAGCCTCCTGCGCCCAACGCCTCTTCAGCTTGGCGCTCTAGTGAGTTTTTTTTATTAGCCCCATTAGAGACACAATAGTAGTCTGTGTTTTCCTTACCTAGGTGCTTATTTAGGCCAGGGACAGGGCCGTCTTTAAGGCAGGGCAAAAGGGGAAGCTCCCCTGGGCCATGTCATTGTTGTGGGGCCCAAAGAAGCTGCCTCATACTTGTCAACAATCCTGGGTTTGAATTCCCTTGTCCCTTGAAGTTTTAGTCCTTTGCTGTGTCCCAATATCTCAGTGTGAAGTTTTGTTACTAATGCTGCGTAGCTCTGCCCTATTGTTGTGTACAGATGACTCACCTGCAGACTCTGTGTTTACATGTAAATAACCGCCATTCATCTATAAATAGTGGCGTCCAGTGGAATTAATATGTAAATAAAGGCGGCATTCATATGTATATCATGCCCCCCTAAAGTTCATATCCACCATCGCCTATACTGAATGCTGCTGGATCCCTAGTTTTCTGGCTATTAATGGGTCCGCTCACCTCCCCAGTCCATGGTGTGCAGGCAGTGAAAAGATGATGTGCTGTAACCTCTAGCAACCAATCAGCAATATTACTGTACAGTAATCTCTAGCAACCTATCAACAAGCAGAAATCATGTGCTGTAACCTCTAGCAACTAATCAGTGAGCCGTAATGTGTGTTGTAACCTCTAGCAACCAGTCAATAAGCTGTAATGATATGCTGTAACCTCTTGCAACCAATCACAATCGCTGCCTGATCTGATACAGTAGACTGATTTTATGTCTAGATGCTATTTATTGTATGTCTCAGAGCAGGTGGAGAGCAAAATTTGGGGGCCCCAATCAATATTAACCACTTTACTACCGCCCAGCCGTCAATTGACGGCGACACGATAATGCTCTTGTTCTGGGAGGACGTCATATGATGTCCTCGCCTTGCAGAGCCACTAGGGGGCACGCGCACCAGCTGCATGACTGGGAACCCGATGCGCATGCCCGGTGGCCGCGATGTCCGCCGGGCACCCACGATTGCCCAGTAACTGAGCAGGACCATGAATCTCTGTGTGTGAACACACAGACCCACGTCCTGTCATGGAGAGGAGACCGATGCTGTGTCTCTTGTACACAGATCGGTCACCTCCCACAGTCAGTCCCCTCCCCCCACAGTTAGAATCACTCACTAGGGTATAGACTTAACCCCTTCCTCGCCCCCTAGTGTTAACCCCTTCCCTGACAGTCACATTTACACAGTAATCAGTGCATATTTATAGCAATAATTACTGTATGGATGTGAATGGTCCCAAAATATCGTCAAAAGTGTCCGATGTGTCTCCCGCAATATCGCAGTCACATTAAAAATCGCTGATCTCCGCCATTACTAGTAAAAAATTTTTTTTTTTAAAATGCTATAAAACTATCCCCTATTTTGTAGACGCTATGGGTCAGATTCAGGTAGAATTTACGCGGCTTATCTCTAGATAAGCCGCGTAACTTCTAACCTACGCGGGCTTATCTGTTTTCTGTATTCAGAAAACAAGATACGCTGGGATTGAGTCCAGATACGAGCGGCGTAATTGTATTTCGCCGGCGTATCGGAACTGCAATTTTAAAATGGCCACTAGGGGCGTTACCGCTGATTTACGCCGAGAATATGTAAATCAGCGAAATACGGCAATTCACGAACGTACGTGGGCCCGACGCAGTTACTGTACGACGTTTCCGTAAGGGGTTTCCCGGCGTAAAGATAAAGCAACAAAAAGCACGCGTATCCTATGTTAAGTATGGCCGTCGTGACCGCGTCGAATTGAAAAAAAGTTTCACGTCGTTTACGTAACTCGTCCGTGAATGGGGATTGACGTCATTGACGTTCACGTAGAAAACACCGTCCTAATGTGGAGCATGCGCACTGGGATACATTGACGGCCGGCGCATGCGCAGTGCGTTTGCCGCGGGATCGCGCTTAGTTTAAATACTACACGCCCCCTACCCGCCCAATTTGAATTCCGCCGGCCCATTTTCGCTACGCCACCGCGACTTTAGGAGCAAGTGCTTTGTGAATACAGTACTTTCTCCTAAAGTTTCGGCGGAGTAACGTAAATGAGAAGCGTTACGCCGGCACAAAGATGCGCCCATCTACCTGAATCTGGCCCTATAACTTTTGCGCAAACCAATCAATCAGTCAATTGTGACAGCGATGAAAGCTGAAAAATGGCCTGGGCAGGAAGGGGGTGAAGGTGCCAATATTGAATTGGTTAAAAACGGCCCTTGACAGGGAAAGAAAAATATTCTTTAGACTGACTTCTAGTAGATAGATGGTTTGGTTGATTTTTTTATCCTTTTTTTTTTATACATCTATTCCGTTTCGGACAGTTTTCTGCAGCATTCAATTTACTGAAAATATATGATGCCCTTCGATGATTTCAGAGGCTGCATTTGAGGCCCTCTATATCTCCAAAGTAGAGTAGCACTGGTCTAGCCCATCTCCATTCGCTTCACTAACAAAAAAAGGGTCTAGAAATGGTCTTTAGCACATGGATATGATTATTTCTCTTATGCCGCGTACACACCATCGTTTTTCCCAAAGTTCAAAAACTTCCTCTCCAGCCTGACTTGTATACGCACGTTCATGCAAAAAAAGTCGGACCAAAGCGCGGCGACGTACAACACGTACTACGGGACTGTAAAGGGGTAGTTCCTTTCAAATTGAGCCACCCTTTGGGCTGCATACTTGATTCTGAGCATGCACGTTTTTTTTCCCCTCTTGGAAAAGCATACACACAACCGTTTTTCGCAACAAGAAAAAGACTGATGGGAAAAAGAACTGGTTTCAATTTTTTGGCGGGCAGTTTTTTTGTCGAGAAACGGCTAGGGTGAATGAATGAATGAAAACTTATATAGCGCGGCACATGCAAACTAAATCGCCTCTGGGCGCTTGTTGTTCCTGTCTCCTTTGGTATCAAAAGAGATGAGTCTTGATCTTTCTCCTGAACGCTAAGTGGTTCTCCTCCAACCGAATGCTGGTTGGTAAAGCGTTCCATAGTCTGGGACCTTGGAGCGCAAATCTTCTTTCTCCTTTGGACTTGTACTTGGCTTTCGAAATCTGGAGCAGGTTTTGATTGGTGGATCGCAAAACGCGATTGGGATTGTGGGCTTTTATTTTTTCACATAAATAATGGAGAGCATTCCCATGAATACACACATGACCAATGTAATGCCGCGTACACACGGTCGTTTTTTGCGATGAAAAAAAACGACGCTTTCTGTGAAGTAAGAAACAACGTTTTTGAAACGTCACTTTTCAAAGTTTTGAACGACGTTTTTGCTACACACGGTGACTTTTTGTGAAACAAAAAACGACGTTTTGAAAAACGACACAAAAAATTCAAGCATGTTGGAATTTTTTTTTTGTCGTTTTTTTTAAGACAAATAACGACGTTTTGCCCACACACGATCAATTTAAATGACGTTTTAAAAAACGTAGTTTTTTTTCATCGCAAAAAACGACCGTGTGTACGCGGCATAAAAAATGGTAGTTTTCTCGTCGTGAAAACCGGTCTTTAGTATGAGGCATAATGCTGCTGAAAGGTCTAGAATAGACATGTGCAATTCGTTTAGTTCCCAAATTCGTTTTTTAACAAATTTTGTCAAATTCGTTCATTTCCGAAATTTCCGAATTTTTTCATTTCTGAATTTTTGGATTACTGAATTTCCAAATTTTCGAATTCTGAAATTTCCCAAATTCTGAAATATATGAAAATTTTAAATTTCGAAAAATCGGCAATTCGAAAATTCTGAATTTCCAAAATTGGAAAAATTTGAAATTTCGAAATTTAAAAATTCTGAATTTCAAAATGAAAAAATTGGAAAACGTTGAAAATCGGAAATTTGGAAATTCGAAAATTCAGAATTAGAAAATTTCCGAATTTCCAAATCTTTGAATTTTTGAATTTCTGAATTTCCTGAATTTTCGAATTTCCGAAATGTAAAAATTCGGAATTTCGAAAAATCGGAAACATTTGAAAATTGGAACGGAAATTGGAATTGGAAAAATTTGAAATTTCCAAATTAAAAAAATTCTGAACTTGAAAATCGGAAATTCGAAAATTCTGAACTTGAAAATGAAACCATTCGAAAGCTTAGAAAATCGGAAATTCGAAAATTCAGAATTAGAAAAAATCAGAATCTTCGAATTTCCGAATCTCTGAATTTTCGAATTTCCTTATCTTCGAATTTCTGAATCTTCGAATTTTTGAATTTCAGAATCTTCAAATTTCCAAATTTCTGAATTCCGAATTTCTGAAAAAAAGCTAAAAAACAAATGAGACGAAAAACGAAAATGAACACATTTTTCTGCAGTGCGCGTGTCAAATCTAGAAACAAATGTGGTTTATTATTTAATGAGCTGATCATAAAGAGGGATATGTCATGCCATTGGGACCCCCATATGTATTCCCAATGCCTTGCAGTATGATTGAGTGATCTTACCTTATTTGGCATATGTAGGAGGACCCCCTTCTTCAGGAAGGACAGCGCCGTCTCCGGGTGTCCGCACTGAGAGGCAATGTGCATCAACGTGTCTCCATCCTGACATTGAAAGTATTACCATTATTATTATAGCACAGCACCCATATCTCTCCCTTTAAAAGCTAAACTCTGGGCTACTAAATTAAATCATTTATTAAAAATCATTAAATCAATTCAAATATCATAGGCGTGCGCACAGGGCGTGCCGGTTGTGCCCAGTCACACCCTAATCACCCCGTGCAGCACAGATTCACCCTACCCTCTCCACCCCTTCCTCTGACTTCCCTCCTCTCCTCTCCCGCTGGCTGTTGCTGCAGAGATGTTTTAGGATGAGTGGGGGAAGGGGCCAGTAAATATGTAATTTACCGGCTCCTTCACTTTCTGAATGAACATTGTGAGTGATTGGTAGTGTGTGTTTAAGCTTTGGGGTGCACACCCTAATGCAATAGGCTGCGCACACCGATGTCAAATATTACTATTATAATTATATAAATATGTGATTATATTACTGCATTATAACACCCCGCTCAGCAATAGCCTTCAGGTGTTTGCTAGAATTGTATGGATATGTTAAAGGTAATTTTTTCCCTCTAAATCACTTCCTTTACCTTAGTGCAGCCCTCCTTCACTTACCTCATCCTTCCATTTTGCTTTTAAATGTCCTTATTTCTTCTGAGAAATCCTCACTTCCTGTTCTTCTGTCTGTAACTCCACAAAGTAATGCGAGGCTTTCTCCCTGGTGTGGAGTGTCGTGCTTGCCCCCTCCCTTGGAGTACAGGAGAGTCAGGACGCTCTCTACGTTGCAGATAAAAAAAGGAGCTCTGTGTAAGTGGGCATCCTCACTCTCCTGTAGTCCAAGGGAGGGACGAGCACGACACTCCACACCAGGGAGAAAACCTCGAATTTTAGTGTCTGGAGTTACAGACAGAAGAACAGGAAGTGAGGATTTTTCAGAAGAAATAAGGACTTTAAACCACTTAAGGACCCCTTCACGCCGATATACGTCGGCAGAATGGTGCAGCTGGGCACAATCACGTACCTGTATGTGTCTCTTTAAGCCCAGCCGTGGGGCCACAAAGCTCCGTGCCCACGGACCCGATCCCCGCCAGTGTCCCGCGATCGGTCACTGGAGCTGAAGAACTGGGAGAGGTGAGTGTAAACACACCTTCCCCGTTCTTGATTGTGGCAGTGTCACTGATCGTCTGTTCCCTGATATAGGGAAAGACGATCACTGACGTCACAAGTCCAGCCCCTGTGGAAAATGGGAAAGGGATGGACAGCCGCACTCCAAGGAAACTTCAATCAAGTTGTCTTTATTGGTAAAAAATGGGCATGCAAAACAAAACACAGCTACAGGAAAGGACAGCCGACGCGTTTCACACTATATCAGTGCTTAGTCACAAGTCCAGCCCGCCCCCCCCCCAGAGTTAGAAACACATATGAGGTCACACTTAACCCCTACAGCGCCCCCTAGTGGTTAACTCCTAAACTACAATTGGCATTTTCATAGTAATCCGTGCAATTTAATAGCACTTTTTGCTGTGAAAATGACAAGGGTCCCAAAAATGTGTCAAAATTGTCCGATGTGTCCGCCATAATGTCGCAAAGGTGATTCAGTTCGCATGTGCTGCGCTATATAAGTTTAAATATAAGCAAAAAGTAAAAAATATTCATTTTTTTTCAAAATTGTCGCTCTATTTTTGTTTATAGCGCAAAAAATAAAAACCGCAGAGGTGATCAAATACCACCAAAAGAAAGCTCTATTTGTGGGGACAAAAAGGACGCCAATTTTGTTTGGGAGCCACGTCGCACGACCGCGCAATTGTCAGTTAAAGCGACGCAGTGCCGAATCGCAAAAAGGGGCAAGGTCCTTGACCTGCATAATGGTCCGGGGCTTAAGTGGTTAAAAGCAAAATGGAAGGATGAGGTAAGTGAAAGAGGACTGCACTAGGGTAAAGGAAGCTATATAGGGGGGAAAAAAATCTACCTTTACAACCCCTTTAATACAAATACACCACTATTATTAACCACTTGCTTACTTTCAGCTTCCGGCACTGCGTCGCTTTAACTGACAATTGCGCGGTCGTGCGACGTGGCTCCCAAATAAAATTGACGTCCCTTTTTCCCCACAATAAGAGCTTTCTTTTGATGGTATTTGATCGCCCGTGCGGTTTTTATTTTTTGCGCTATAAACAAAAAAAGAGCGACAATTTAAAAAAATATATATATTTTTTACTTGTTGATATAATAAATTTCTTATTTTTAAAAAAAAAAATTAAAAAAAATTCTCAGTTTAGGCCGATACGTATTCTTCTACGTATTTTTGTAAAGAAAAAAAAAATCGCAATAAGCGACTGCTTTGCGCAAAAGTTATAGCGCCTACAAAATAGGGGACAGAATTATGATTTTTTTTTTACTATTTTTTTTTTTTACTAGTAATTGGGGCGATCTGCGATTTTTATTGGGACTACGACATTATGGCGGACACATCGGACACTTTTGACACATTTTTGGCGCCATTCACATTTATACAGCGATCAGTGCTATAAATATGCACTAATTACTGTATAAACGTGACTGGCAGGGAAGGGGTTAACACTAGGGGGTGAGGAAGGGGTTAAATGTATTGCCTGGGTGTGTTCTAACTGTGTGGGGGGAGGGGGGTGACTGGGGGAGGTGACCGATGCTGTCTCCCTATGTACAAAGGAAACAGCATCTGTCACCTCTCCCTGACAGCACGTGGAGCTCTGTGTTTACACACACAGCTCCACGTCCCTGCTCTGTCACCGACGATCGCGTGTACCTGACGGACACCGCGGCCGCCGGGTAAACGCATCGAATCCTCGGCGATGCGACGGCACTGTTTTTCCCCAATGCGCGCCACCCAGTGGCGTGCGCAGGGAATTACAATAACATGACGTCCAAAGACGTGACCCCGGCACTTCAGGTCCGCGCTGTTGATGTCTTCTGTCTATAGCGCGGACCTGTGGTGGTTAAGGTTAGTAAATAATTCTCAATTGTTGATAAACGAAAAAAAAAAAAAAGAAGTATGATGAATAAAACGATCTACTTGCCTTGGTGCGCGCCAAAACATTTGAATGAAACTTGTCAGTGAGATTCTCCACTATGGCGGTGTTCCCTCTCTCGGCCGCGATGTGCAGCGCTGACCGCTCCAGCTGCAGAGACAAAATTATCAGCAAACCGCTTGACAGCTTCCATTCCTTTAAATGCACTTGTGTAGTCACACACAGCACAGGGCCTTAGTGATTAGCACTACAGCCTTGCAGCACTGGAGTTCAGGGTGCAGTTACCAGTTTTTGTATAAAGATTGAATATTCTTCCTGCAAAGTGTGCCCTTGTGCTTTTTTAACAAAAATATAACCCAGCAGGGGCGGACTGACCATTGAGACTCTCGGTCACTGCCCGAGGGCCCCATAGCACTAGGGGGCCTCATCAGGGTTGCCAGGCTCAGTAAAACCAGGGACAGTATGTAAAAATCTGTCCCTGATATGTCCGAAACTGACATGCTTTTGATGTGAAAATCACAGCTGCCCCGCCTCTGCACTGCCTCCTGGCGTGGTGGCCATCTGTAAGCCCGGGGGCCCCATAATCTTCTATTGCCCGGGGGCCCCATGAGTTGTTAGTCTGCCCCACTAACCCAGTTACTTAGACTCTGATCACATCAGCCTTAAAGGGGTTGTAAAGCAATTTTTTCCCCTAAATATCTTCCTTTACTTTAGTGCAGTCCTCCTTCTCTTACCTCATCCTTCCATTTTGCTTTTAAATGTCCTTATTTCTTCTGAGAAATCCTCACTTCCTGTTCTTCTGTCTGTAACTCCACACTGTAATGCAAGACTTTCTCCCTGGTGTGGAGTGTCGTGCTCGCCCCCTCCCTTGGACTACAGGAGAGTACAACCATCGGCCAGGTTTGTAGGGAAGAGGCTCTTGTCCTTGAATTATTTTTCCCATCATGGGTGTGAGCGGGGCCCCATGTCAAGGCCTAAGGCCTCACAAAGCCTAGAGCTGCCTCTGGCGTCGCAGATGCGGCGTCGCACCGATTAGGACGGTGCCATTGCCGTCAATTCGCAGCAAATACCGCCGTTTTGACATGTGATTTGACATGCCAAATCGCATGTCAAAACACACCAGTGTGAACCAAGCCTTCAGCAGAGTTTGCACTAAAATCTACATCTGCCTATAACAGTCTGACCTCCACCCACCAGCTAGAAATGCAGCCTTATATCTGTAGAAAATAAAAGCTAGCACCTTGGATAAATCTTTACTATATTAATGCAAAATATTTTTGTGTATTTAGTGAGCCCTGTAAATACCTTTTTACGTTATTTTATCAAAGTGATACTTCTAAAATGGTTTAAATAAATAAAGGGATTTTTAATAAACAGCTTACCTGTAAAATCCTTTTCTTGAAGTACATCACGGGACACAGAGCGCATAGCCATTACACTTGGGTTATATGGGTACCTTCAGGTGTGGACACTGGTGTAATCAATTTCACAGGAAGTTTCCTCCCTATATAACCCCCTCCCACTGGGAGTGCTTCAGTTTTGTAGCAAGCAATTCTCCCGAGGTTACACAATGTTCCCCAAAAGAGGGGTGGGAGCTCCGTGTCCCGTGATGTACTTCAAGAAAAGGATTTTACAGGTAAGCTGTTTATTAAAAATCCTTTTTTCTTTATCGTACATCACGGGACACAGAGCGCATAGCCATTACACTTGGGATGTCCTAAAGCAATGCTCTATGAAGGGAGGGAGACCGTAAGGCCAAGAATAGCCAAATAAAAACATTGTCAGGAGAAAACATGGCTCCATCAACAGAAACACAAGGGGGCGTGAACCGGGCCAGAGGATTCTATACTGCTGCCCGTAGGACCGCCTGCCCAAAAGCTGCGTCCGTACTCTTTGCAATGTCCAACTTATAAAATTTAGTAAACGTATGTACGGAAGACCAGGTTGCCGCCTTGCAAACCTGTGCCATAGAGATCTGATGGTGTGCCGCCCAGGAGGCACTCATGGCCCTCGTAGAATGGGCTTTAACTGATAAGGGAGGTGGAACGCGCTTCAGACCATAGGCCTGAAAAATCAGCTGCTTAATCCACCTAGCCAAGGAAGACTTGGCAGCCAGCTGACCCTTCTTGGGGCCATCCGGAAGAACAAAAAGCACATCTGTTTTCCGAATCTTCTCTGTAGCCTTGAGATAGACCCTCATGGCTCGAACCACGTCCAAAGTATGAAGCCGTCTTTCCTCTCTGGACTGGGGAGTAGGAAAGAAGGAAGGTAGGACTAGGTCCTGATTCAAGTGAAAACTGGATATGACCTTAGGAAGGAAAGAAGGTTGAGGCCGCAGAACAACTCTGTCCTTATGCAGAATAAGGTATGGCTCCCTGCATGACAAGGCTGCCAGCTCGGAAACCCTTCTGGCTGAAGCCATAGCCACCAAGAAAACTAACTTTCGGGTTAGTAGCACAAGAGGGATTTCTGTCAGAGGTTCAAACGGCTGCCTTTGTAAAGCTGACAAGACCAGATTTAAATTCCAGGGGCAGAGGGGAGCTCTAATAGGGGGATTCACATGCAAGACCCCCTGCAAGAAGGTTTTCATAAGCGAATGGGTGGCCAAGGGTCTTTGAAACCATATTGATAAAGCCGACACCTGCCCCTTTAGAGTACTAAGAGCCAACCCTTTGTCAACGCCAACCTGGAGGAATCGCAAGATCCTGTCAATAAAAAACTTTCGAGGATGCCATTTTTGAGACTCGCACCACTCCACATAGGTTCTCCAGACTCTGTAATAAATATTTCTGGAGACCGGTTTCCTAGCCTGAATCAACGTAGCTATTACCTGATCTGAGAGGCCTCTGCCTTTAAGAATTAGGGATTCAGCCGCCAAGCCGTCAAATTTAGCTGCTGTGAAGCAGGATGGCAGATTGGGCCTTGAGACAGCAGATCTGGGCGCAGGGGGAGCGGCCATGGCGCCCCGACTGACATCTTCACGATGAGTGCGTACCAAGCCCTCCTGGGCCAGGCTGGAGCCACCAGGATCACAGGCCTGCGCTCCACCCGGATTCTCCGTAGAAGGCGGGGAATCATCTGCAGTGGAGGGAACGCATACAGAAGTGAAAACTGGTGCCAAGGGCAAACCAAGGCATCGGTCCCGTAGGCCGAGGGATCCCTGGCTCGGGATATGAATTTGTCCAACTTTTTGTTGGATCTCGTTGCCATAATGTCCACGTCTGGGACTCCAAATCTTTGGCAAATCTCTTGGAATACCTGGGGGTGAAGCGACCATTCCCCCGGGAGCAACTGTTGACGACTCAAAAAATCTGCTTGAGAATTGTCAATCCCTGGGATGAACACCGCCGAGATGCAGGGTACATGGGCTTCGGCCCATGAGAAAATCAGGTTTACTTCTCTTTGGGCTGCTGGGCTCTTCGTGCCCCCCTGGTGGTTTATGTATGCCACCGCAGTGGCGTTGTCGGACTGTATCCTTACTGGCAGACCCTAAAGGGGGAGAGTCCAGGCGATCAGGGCCAGTCGAGCAGCTCTGATTTCCAAGATATTGATGGGAAGCAGTTTCTCTGCCCCCGACCACAGCCCTTGCTGGGTCTGTTCTTCTAGAACTGCCCCCCAACCTAACAGGCTGGCATCCGTGGATACTATCTTCCACGAGATGGGGCAAAAGGATTTCCCTTTTGACAAATTTTGAGAGACCAGCCACCAAGACAGGCTGCGCCGGACCTTCGGGGAGAGCACTAACGGACGATCTAACGCCTGAATGGACTTGTTCCAAGCAGAGAGAATGGCTGCCTGAAGATATCTGGTATGGATCTGGGCATAGGGCACAGCCTCGAAGGCGGCCACCATCTTCCCCAGCAGTCGCATACATAGGCGAATAGTCGGCCTCTTCTTGCCTAAGATCATTTGAACTGCTTGGGCTATTGATCTGATCTTTGCTTGAGGTAAAATTATCCTCTGGCAGTCTGTATCTAGCCGAAGGCCTAGATATTCCAACTGCCTTGTGGGTTTCAATACCGATTTTTCTAGATTTACAATCCATCCGAATTCCTCTAGATGCTGAACTGTGCGACCTACTGCCTGATTGAGGTTGGAGGCTGAGCTGTCGATAACCAGAAGATCGTCCAAGTATGCCAAGACTAAAATGCCTTCTGTCCTTAGGACGGCTAGCACCGGGGCTAACACCTTTGTGAATATCCGCGGAGCTGTTGCCAACCCGAAAGGGAGGGCTACGAACTGGTAATGGCGGTGATCTATCATAAACCGAAGAAACCTGTGATGTGCCGGGTAGATCGGCACGTGCAGATACGCATCTTTTATGTCTATAGATGCTAGAAAGTCGTCTTGATGTAGGCTGGCTGCCACCGAACGTATGGACTCCATACGAAAGGTCTGAATGTTTAGAAAGCGATTTAGGCGTTTGAGGTCCAAGATAGGCCTGACGTCGCCATTGGGCTTTGGTATTATGAAAAGGTTGGAGTAGAATCCCAGACCCCATTCCTGGGTTGGTACTTCTACGATTACTCCTTGGAGTAAGAGACGATCCAATGCTTTTGCAAGAGAGGCCCTCTTTAATGGGTCGCTTGGAAGACTTGACCCCTGAAAATGAGGAGGGGGGACTTCCCGAAACTCTAGCTTGTAGCCCGTGGTTACCACGGATCTTACCCAAGAGTCGGGAATTCTGGTCTTCCACACTTCGGAGAAGAACCGAAGCCTTCCCCCCACCCAAGAGAGTGGGGGCGCCCCTTCATGAATCTGACTTAAGGACTGGTTTAACCGGCTTGCGAGACCATGGCCTCTTGCCTGTCGTGGCTTGTCCTTGTGGGCGGCTATTAAATGCCGAACGCCCGGGAGGCCGTCGAGACTGACGGGAAGTCGAAGGGGCCGAGCCTGCGAAGGCCTGTCGCTTAAATGCGGGCCCACGTGATCTTTTCTTGATGGGCAAGAAAGAACTTTTACCACCTGATATGGTCTGGATATATTTATCTAGGTCTTCACCGAATAGTCTCCCACCATGAAAGGGAAATCCTGCTAAAAGCTTTTTGCAGGGTGCCTCTGCTGACCAGTTTTTTAGCCACAAAAGGCGACGCATATGAACCAACAGCAGAGATAAACGGGACGCCTGTTGAACGGAGTCCTTAATAGCATCTACTGCAAAGCAGAGAGCTCTTGGGAGGTCAGCCAATTCACAAGCTTGCTGAGCCGGTATGTCCCTTAATATCTGTTTAGTCTGATCCTTTAAAGCCTGACAAACGCCAATGGCTGCCACCGCTGGCTAAACCACGGCACCTACTGTGGTAAAAGAAGCCTTCAGTAGGGTCTCCAATTTTTTGTCGACTGGATCTTTAAACACCTGGACATTTTCCACCGGACAGGTCAGGGATTTATTTACGCAGGAAATGGCTGCGTCCACGGTAGGGAGTGCCCATTTCTTTGCAAATTCTTCTTCCATAGGATAGAGAATGGTAAACCTTTTAGGAGGGATAAAAATCCTATCAGGTCGAGCCCAATCCTGAAAAATCACGCTCTCCAGAAGGGGGTGAACCGGGAAAGATGCACCTCCCAATGGTGCCTTCAAGGAACCTAAAGAGGATACCGCGGGGGCTACTTGTTCTGACACTGGAAGTTTAAAAGCAGTGCGAACCATATCCGTCAGAGACTGGATCCACAGGCTCTCTGCTTGAGAAGCTGAAAAAATTTCATCTATAGTGGAATCTTCAATGTCTGACCCGTCAGGACTCAGGTCCGCTTGATCCCCCTGTGGGTCCAATTCCTCCGAAGAGAGGACCTCTGCATCTGAACACACCGTTTTAGGTGACGGGGATCTAGCCCGTTTGCCACCCGGCAAAGAGCGGGCAATTAAAGCAGTTAACCTTTTCTCTAGCCCACCCAGGGTGGATTCTAGCATTTCTTCCGTAACATAAACGGGAATGGGTTGATTGGGGGCCGCCTCTGCCCCTAGCAGCCTCAATGGCTCCTGCACGATGCTGTTCGGTGGTCTATCTGGTGAGGGTGGGACCACTGGAGCCTGGCCCAAACCCTCTGACCCCGTTGGAGACCCCTTTACTTTTTTGGCACCTTTTGCAGCCTTAGCTGGTCCTGATCCCTTGGGAGCCATTGCACAACCTTGAGACACCCCTACAGCCAACACCCAACTGTTGTAGCTAGAAGTGAAACATTAATAAGGACAGGCTATGTAAAATCTTTTCAACATTTTCATACGCCTGAGAAGGCGGCAATACAGAGGAAAGTCCTGTGAGTATTGCCACACCAATGCCCGTTAGCTGGAGTCCAAGGTTGCACCGACTCAGATACTGCCGGATCTAAGGCTGAGTCCCTTTAAGCAAAAAAATATTTTTTTTTTTGTCAGTGTGGACTTTTAAGTCCAGACCTGAAGATCCACAAACCACCACTGGGTGTCACTGTTAGCCAGAACTGGCTCAGCTGCGCGCTCTATGTCCTCACTCTCCACTGCTCTCAGGAGGGAATGACCAGCCAGGAAATGCTTTTTTGCTTTATCTGAGACTGACGCTGCTGGCCCGCCCCCCCCCCACGCCCGCTGACGTTGTAAAAGGCGGCGCGCACGCGCGCCCCCCCCCCACGCTGAAACCAACATGGAGGAAGCAGAGAGCAGAGGAGAAGCCCGGACCAGCGCTAATACACAGACACCTGGTAAGCCACTATCTTTGTAGTGCACACATAGAGGAAGCTGTCTCCCTAGGCTTCCTAGGAACAGGAGTTTTGTCAGCCCTTCCTCTCTATACACGTGGGGCTGCAGTATCATGCTAACAGGCAAATCTGGGGGGAGTAGCAAAATACATATCTTTTAAAAGCATATATATATCTACATGTTATCTGGGTAAACATTAGTACATCCCATCCTGCCTCAACAGACATAGTGGAGATAGTGGCTGATGCACAAGCATACCATTAGCCAACCCAGAACCCCCAGGGGGATACCTACTGTCGAACCAAGTCCCGCAGGTTCCCTCTTACCTGCTCCACGCCGCAGGGTATTGCAAACTGCAAGAGGCCCAGCCTTCCCCCATCTCCGTGGGTATTGTCTTGGACCTTCAGGGACCGGGGTCCTGTGTTAAGGAACCCACACCCCTGGACCTATATAGCATCCTGGCATCAGTAGCGTTTAGTTCTTGGAAGAGACTAAGGCACTGGAGCCCAGAATCCAGCCCTCCAAGGAGAGGCATTATAGGCAAAACCCCACTCCAGCAGGGCCCGGGTACCGTACACCTTGGCTTTGAAGCACTTCGGACGGATCTGGCTAGCTATCCTGGGTCCCGAGACCTCCAAGGGACAGCTAGACGTGACCAACACCTAAGACACTGGCGAAAAAACTGAAGCACTCCCAGTGGGAGGGGGTTATATAGGGAGGAAACTTCCTGTGAAATTGATTACACCAGTGTCCACACCTGAAGGTACCCATATAACCCATATGTAATGACTATGCGCTCTGTGTCCCGTGATGTACGATAAAGAAATTGCCTCTTACGTCTTATTTTAAGGTGTGAATTTGAATATGACCACTAGGTGGAGACATGTGCGCACATACAGTAGAAGCAGAAGGTATAGTGAGCTGGGCTAAAAGGAGCAAAAAAAAAAGTCCTCCAGTAACCAGTGTTAACCACCATAATAAAACCTTCCCTAAGACAAAAAGACGTGTTGGGGTATTTAAAGTAAAAGGAATATAAAGAAGTTATTTAAGAATCAGCTATGCATTCCCGTGTGGGTTTAGAGAAGAAAAGTCAGCAAAATGTCTGCCGGGCGTAGCGTATATCATTTACACTACGCCGCCGTAAGTTAGAATGACAAGTGCCGTATCCACAAAGTTACGGCGGCGTAGCGTAAATGGGCCTGCGTAAGCCCGCACAATTCAAATGGGGAAGAGGTGGGCGTGTTTTATTTAAATGAATCGTGACCCGACGTAAATGCTGTTTTTTTTAACTGCGCATGCGCCGGCTGTGGACGTATCCCAGTGTGCATGCTCCAAATCACGTTGCAAAACACCAATGAAAACGACGTGAACGTAATTTACGCAAATCCCTATGTGCGAACGGTTTACGCAAACGACGTGAACGACGAAAAATTTGACGCTGGCCCGACGTCCATACTTAACATTACATACGGCTCCAAACAGCAGGGGTAACTTTACACCGGACATACGCTTACACAAACGACGTAAAAACACTACGTTCGTGGATCGGCGTATCTAGCTCATTTGCATATTCGATGTGGAAGTGCCCCTAGCGTCCAGCGTAAATAGGAAACTTTAGGACGACGGCGTAAGACAGCGTATCTACGCAAAAGAACGGCGTATCTTGTTTTGTGGTACGCTGGTGCAGATTTTAAAATTACGGCGGCGGATCTGGACATATGCCGCCGTAATTGTTTGTGGATCTGGCCCTTAGTGTTAGGATTACAGACAAGGTTGGTGTTGATATTAAAGGGAGTATTAGTGTTAGGGTTACAGGAAGTGTTAGTGTTACAGAGAGGGTTAGTGTTGGGTTTAAAGGGAGGATTATTGTATGGATTACAGGGAAAGTCACTGTTGGGATTAAAGGGAAGATTAATGTTAGGGTTACAGGAAGGACGTTAGGGTTACAGGAAGGACGTTAGGGTTACAGGGAGGGTTATTGTTAGGATTACATGGAGGGTTGGTGGTGTTAGGTTTGCAGGGAGGATTTGAGTTAGGGTTAAAGGGAAGGTTAGTGTTGGGATCACAGGGAGGGTTGGTGTTACAGTTGCAGGGAGGGTTGGTGTTGGGATTAAAGAGAGGATTAGTGTTTAAAGGGTTAGTGTTAGGGTTACAGGGGATATTTGCATTAGGGTTATTGTTAGGATTACATTGAGGGTTGGTGTTAGGATTGCAGGGAAGATTTGAGTTAGGGGTACAGGAAGGGTTAGTGTTAGGGTTGAAGGGAGGGTTGGTGTTAGGAATACAGGGAGGGTTGGTATTAGGGTTGCAGGGAAGATTTGAGTTAGGGGTACATGGAGGGTTAGGGTTACAGGGAGGGTTGGTGTTGGGAATACAGGGAGGGTTGGTGTTGGGAATACAGGGAGGGTTGGTATTAGGGTTGCAGGGAAGATTTGAGTTAGGGGTACAGGGAGGGTTAGTGTTAGGGTTACAGGGAGGGTTGGTGTTGGGAATACAGGGAGGGTTGGTATTAGGGTTGCAGGGAAGATTTGAGTTAGGGGTACAGGAAGGGTTAGTGTTAGGGTTGCAGGGAGGGTTGGTATTAGGGTTGCAGGGAAGATTTGAGTTAGGAATACAGGGAGGGTTGGGATTAAAGAGAGAATTAGTGTTCAAATGGTTGGTGTTGGGGTTGCAGGGAAGATTTGAGTTAGGTTTACAGGGATAGTTAGTGTTATTATTACAGAGAAGATTGGTGTTGAGATTAAAGGGTGTATTAGTGTTAGGGTTACAGGAAGTGTAAGGCCTCGTACACACGATAGGTTAGCCAGAGGACAACGGTCTGATGGACTGTTTTCATCAGTAAAAAAAAAAAAGCCAACTTGCTTTAAAACTAACCTATGGACTCGTAACCGATAGGTCAAAACCGATCGTTAGTAGGCACGACCATCGGTTAAAAACCTGCGCATGCTCAGAATCAAGTCGACGCATGCTTGGAAGTGTTGAACTTCGTTTTTTTCAGCACGTTGCTGTGTTTTACGTCACTGCATTCTGATACGATCGTTTTTTTTAATTGATGGTGTGTAGGCACGACTGATTATCAGTCAGTTTCATCGGTTATCCTAAGACAACTGTCCTTTAGACCGTTCTCATCGGATGGACTGATCGTGTGTACAAGGCCTTAGTATTACAGAGAGGGTTAGTGTTGCGTTTAAAGGAAGGATTATTGTATGGGTTACAGGGAAAGTCTGTGTTGGGATTAAAGGGAAGATTAACGTTAGGGTTACAGGAAAAGTGTTAAGGTTTCAGGCAGGGTTATTGTTAGGATTACAGGGAGGATTGGTGGTGTTAGGTTTGCAGGGAAGATAGATTTGAGTTAGGGTTACAGGAAGGGTTGGTGTTAGGGTTGCAGGGAGAGCTGGTGCTAGGATTAAAGAGAGGATTAGTGTTTAAAGGGTTAATGTTGGGGTTGCAGGGGATATTTGAGTTAGGGTTAGTGTTAGGATTACATCGGTTAGTGTTAGGGTTGCAGGTAAGATTGGTGTTGGGGTTACAAGAAGGGTTAGTGTTTGGGGTTACAGGGAGGGTTGGTGTTGGGATTAAAGAGAGAATTAGTGTTTAAAGGGTTGGTGTTTGGGTTGCAGGGGAAATCTGAGTTAGGTTTACAGGGAGAGTTAATGTTAGGATTAAAAGAGGTGATTGGTGTTGATATTAAAGGGAGTATTAGTGTTAGGGTTACAGGAAGTGTTAGTATTACAGAGAGGGTTAGTGTTGGGTTTAAAGGGAGGATTATTGTATGGATTACAGGGAAAGTCAGTGTTGGGATTAAAGGGAAGATTAACGCTAGCGTTACAGTAAGGGTTAGGCGGCGTACACACGACCGAGAAACTCGACGGGCGAAACGCATCGTTTTCCCCGTCGAGTTCCTTGTTCGGCTGTCAAAAAACTCGTCGAGCCAAATTTTCCCATTGCCCGTCGAGGAAATAGAGAACGTGCTCTCTTTTTGGCTCTACGAGTTCCTTGACAGTTTTCTCGGCGAGAAGTGTACACACGACCGCTTTTCTCGGCAGAATACATCTCCCATCGAGTTTCTTGCTGAATTCTGCCGAGAAAACCGGTCGTGTGTACGGGGCCTTAGGGTTACAGGGAGGATTGGCGGTGTTAAGGTTATAGGGAAGATTTGAGTTGAGACATGTCCAGGGAAACCTGTACGACGGACCATTTTCATCGGACAAAAATCCCCTCGGACCAGAACGCGGTGACGTATAACACAACAAAGTGATGAAAAAACGAAGTTCAATGCTGCCAAGCATGCGTCGACTTGATTCTAAGCATGCGCAGGATTTTGGTCCGCTGATTTCGTGTACTAACCATTAAACAAGTCCGACGAACAGGTTTCCAGCGGACAAGTTTCTAAGCATGTTTGAAAACCTTTGTCCGCTGGAAAACGAACCGATAGGCCATAAACACAATCGAACATGTCAGCTGAAACTGGTCTGCGGACCAGTTTCAGCGGACATGTTCGATCGTGTGTACGCGGCCTTAGGGTTATAGGGAAGGTCAGTGTTAGGGTTGCAAGGAGGGTTAGTGTTTGGATTACAGGGGCGGGGTTAGTGTTGGAATTAAAGGGAAGATTCATGTTGGGTTACAGGAAGGGTGTTAGGATTACAGGGAGGGTTGGTGTTATGGTTGCCGGGAAGATAGATTAGAGTTAGGGTTACAGGAAGGGTTAGTGTTAGGACTACAAGGAGGGTTGGTGTTGGAATTAATGAGAGGATTAGTGTTAAAAGGGTTGGTGTTATGCCGCGTACACACGATCACTTTTTGTGATGTAAAAAAACGTTGTTTTATCTCACGTCGTTCTATCTCATTTTAAAAAACGACGTTGCCTACACACCATCGTTTTCTGAAAATGCTCTTGCAAAGCGCGGTGACGTACACCACGTTTGACGGCACTCTGTTCCACTGAAGCTCAC
This sequence comes from Rana kukunoris, assembly GCA_029574335.1. Lineage (NCBI taxonomy): Eukaryota > Metazoa > Chordata > Amphibia > Anura > Ranidae > Rana > Rana kukunoris. The sequence goes on along the minus strand of JAJQKJ010001627.1, from coordinate 90,129 downwards.
GTCTCATAACTTGCTTCTGAGCATGCTTTAAACGTTGTTTTGCCCACACACCATCATCTTTTATGACACAAAAAACGACATTCTGAAAAACGACATAAAAAATTCAAGCATGTTCGAATTTTTTTTTGGTAGTTTTTCAGAAGACATAAAACGACGTTTTGCCCACACACCATCATTTTAAATAGGGTTGTCCCGATACCGATACCAGTATCGGGACCGATATCGAGTATTTGCGGGAGTACTTGTACTCCCGCAAATACCCCCGATACCAGAATAGAATACTCGCCCCCCCCCCCTCTCCGCCGCCGCCGCCGCCGCTCACGCCGCCGCACCATCGCCGCATGCCCGCCGCTTAGTTAATACAGGCGGGGAAGATAACAGCTTTCATTTGAATAGCTGTATCGTTTCCCGCGGCGCCGCCCATAGACACTCTCCCTTGCTCGTGATTGGACAGATCGCGAGCAAGGGGGAGTGTCTATATGCGGCGCGGCAGGAAACGATACAGCTATTCAAATGAAAGCTGTTATCTTCCCCGCCTGTATTAACTAAGCGGCGGCAGCGGCGATGCAGGATGCAGGTATGTGGGAACTGGCTGCATATATGGGGCTTACATAGCTGCATATATGGGGGTGACATGGCTGCATATATGGGGGTGACATGGCTGCATATATGGGGGTGACATGGCTGCATATATGGGGGATATGGAGGTGACATGGCTGCATATATGGGGGTGACATGGCTGCATATATGGGGGGTGACATGGCTGCATATATGGGGGATATGGAGGTGACATGGCTGCATATATGGGGGTGACATGGCTGCATATATGGGGGTGACATAGCTGCATATATGGGGGTGACATAGCTGCATATATGGGGGTGACATGGCTGCATATATGGGGGTGACATGGCTGCATATATGGGGGTGACATGGCTGCATATATGGGGGTGACATGGCTGCATATATGGGGGATATGGAGGTGACATGGCTGCATATATGGGGGTGACATGGCTGCATATATGGGGGTGACATGGCTGCATATATGGGGGATATGGAGGTGACATGGCTGCATATATGGGGGTGACATGGCTGCATATATGGGGGTGACATAGCTGCATATATGGGGGTGACATAGCTGCATATATGGGGGTGACATGGCTGCATATATGGGGTGACATGGCTGCATATATGGGGGATATGGAGGTGACATAGCTGCATATATGGGGGTGACATGGCTGCATATATGGGGGTGACATGGCTGCATATATGGGGGATATGGAGGTGACATGGCTGCATATATGGGGGTGACATGGCTGCATATATGGGGGTGACATGGCTGCATATATGGGGGTGACATGGCTGCATATATGGGGGTGACATGGCTGCATATATGGGGTGACATGGCTGCATATATGGGGGATATGGAGGTGACATAGCTGCATATATGGGGGTGACATGGCTGCATATATGGGGGTGACATGGCTGCATATATGGGGGTGACATGGCTGCATATATGGGGGTGACATAGCTGCATATATGGGGGTGACATGGCTGCATATATGGGGGATATGGAGGTGACATAGCTGCATATATGTGGGTGACATGGCTGCATATGTGTGGGGACATGGCTGCATATGTGTGGGGACATGGCTGCATATGTGTGGGGACATGGCTGCATATGTGTGGGGACATGGCTGCATATGTGTGGGGACATGGCTGCATTTGTGGGGGGACATGGCTGCATTTGTGGACACATTTAAAAAAAAAAAAAGTATCGGTATTCGGTATCGGCGACTACTTGAAAAAAAGTATCGGTACTTGTACTCGGTCCTAAAAAAGTGGTATCGGGACAACCCTAATTTTAAGTGACGTTTTTTTAAACGTTGTTTTATTTCATCACAAAAAACAACCATGTGTACGCGGCATGAGGGTTGCAGGGAAGAAACTAAATGAATGCTGTGTACACATTATCACTTTTTGTGATGAAAAGAAACGACGTTTTAAAAAACGTCATTTAAAATGATCGTGTGTGGGGACAACTTTGTTTTATGTCTTCTGAAAAACAACAATTTTTATTTTTCGAACATGCTTGTTTTTTGTGTCATAAAAAATGATCATGTGTGGGCAAAACAACGTTTTTAAACCCGCGCATGCTCAGAAGCAAGTTATGAGACGGAGCTTCAATGGAACAGAGTGCCGTTGTACGTGTTGTACGTCACCACGCTTTGCAAGAGCATTTTCAGAAAACGATGGTGTGTAGGCAACGTGGTTTTTTAAAATGACGTTTGAAAAACTTCGTTTTGTTTCGTGAGATAAAATTACGTTTTTTTTTATCACAAAAGGTGATCGTGTGTACGCGGCATTAGGATTATAGGGAGGGTAAGTGTTTGGATTAAAGAGAGGATTAGTGTTTAAATTACAGGGATGGGGGGTTTGGTGTTAGGGTTACATGGAGGGTAAATGTTAGGATTACAGGGATGAATAATGTTAGGGACATACTCAGGGGCTGAATATCGGCAAATCCAACTTCTGACAAAGGGGAAAACCGAAAAAAGTCTGCTGATCGGCAATTGATCAGCCAACGGCTGAGAGCGCTGACCGCTGTGTACTGGCGGGGGGCAAAACTGTGAGAACACAATAGCTCAGCGGGGGAATTACTGTATTAACATTGGATTGTTAGTACAGAGGCTCCTCCCATTTTTTCTCCTGATCTCTTTGGCACACTGGGTGGAATGAATGGAAAAAACGAATAGGGCCAGATTCAGGTAGATGGGCGAATCTTTATTCTGGCGTAACGTTGCTCATTTACGTTACTCCGCCGAAACTTTAGGAGAAAGTACTGTTATTCACAAAGTACTTGCTCCTAAAGTTGCGGCGGCGTAGCGAAAATGAGCCAGCGGAATTCAAATTGGGCGGGTAGGGGGCATGTAGAATTTAAACTAGGCGCGATCCCGCGGCGAACACACTGCGCATGCGCCGGCCGTCAATGTATCCCAGTGCGCATGCTCCACGTTAGGACAGTGTTTTCTACGTGAACGTCAATGAAGTCAATCCCCATTCACGGACGAATTACGCAAACGATGTGAAACTTTTTCAATTCGACGCGGTCACGACGGCCATACTTAACATAGGATACGCGTGCTATTTTTTGCTTTATCTTTATGCCGGGAAACCCCTTATGGAAACGTCGTTAAGTGACTGCGTCGGGCCCGCGTACGATCGTGAATTGGCGTATCTCGCTGATTTACATATTCTCGGCGTAAATCAGCGGGAACGCCCCTAGCGGCCATTTTAAAATTGCAGTTCCGACGGCGAAATACAATTACGCCGCTCGTATCTGAACTCAATCCCGACGTATCTTGTTTTCTGATTACAGAAAACAGATACGACGGCGTAGGTTAGAAGTTACGCGGCTTATCTACAGATATGCTGCGTAACTTCTACCTGAATCTGGCCCATAGTGTATACCAGGCTTTAGAGGTTAGGATCACCTTATCGTTGATGTTGGGGTTGGCTTTACACTGATGTAAAAACTTCACCATGACTTCATCACCTTCCCAGGCGGCGATGTGTAGCGGGGTCTGTCCTTCATCCTACAGAATAAATCGCACAACACGTCACTCACAGATTTCTGTAATTCCCCAATGACTTCAATATAGACAATCAGATCTATCAAAGTCCACCCAAAACTGAGACTTCTCCGATTGGCTGATTGTAGGGAGCAACATCACCTTACTCCTTCAACATCTCAGGAAAGGGACTTTATAACCACAGGCCCACCAACTTATTATTAGCACCACATCCCTTGGTTAGATAAATACAAGAGGACACATTGGGATTTTTAAGGTGCAGAATGAGATAAAATAATAATTAATTATGATATATATAAAATAAAAAAAAATGTAAAGGGCAAATAAAAATCTATTAAGTGGTAACAATTGGCAAGTACATATCAATAAGGTTTTATGGATACAGCACTGTGAAATGGAGTTCCCAACATGTTTCGCCCATATGTCGGGCTTTTTCAGGGGATGCTGTCCATTTAAAGGTACATGCCTTCTATTGAGAAAAAACATATACATATAATGATTACATCAACAATCGATTTCATACCATATACACAGTGTATACTTTTGAAGTATAGAAGATATATAAGAATCCCGGGTCTGACCATCTATACCTAAGATATCAGTTTTGGGTGGACTCAGAAGAAGTGCAGACACACGTGTGGTTCTTCTCTCTCTTGTATGATTAGTAATGTATGGAGTAGGGAGATCCAGGTACTTACATTCTGTCCATCCACAGGAGCTCCACATTCCACCAGGAGTCTGGCCACCTCCACATCTCGCTTTCTACAACAGGCATGAAGTGCTGAGTCACCACATTTCTGTTATCGACAGGCAGTACAGTGACACGTTATACTCCAATCACATCACTGGGACTGTACACTGATCATCATCATCAATAAAGTGCTGCCCGCCGGGCAACAGGAGAGCAACCCAGAGTATTTCAGGAGAGGAGAGTTATAGAGGAAGGAGCAGAGTCCTCCAGCAGAGCAGAGTATTTCAGGAGAAGAGAGTTATAGAGGAAGGAGCAGAGTCCTCCAGCAGAGTATTTCAGGAGAGGAGAGTTATAGAGGAAAGAGCAGAGTCCTCCAGCAGTGCAGAGTATTTCAGGAGAGGAGAGTTATAGAGGAAAGAGCAGAGTCCTCCAGCAGAGTATTTTTTAGGAGAGGAGAGTTATAGAGGAAAGAGCAGAGTCCACCAGCAAGTCCAGAGTATTTCAGGAGAGAAGAGTTATAAAGGAAGGAGCAGAGTCCTCCAGCAGTGCAGAGTATTTCAGGAGAGGAGAGTTATAGAGGAATGAGCAGAGTCCTCCAGCAGTGCAGAGTATTTCAGGAGAGGAGAGTTATAGAGGAAGGAGCAGAGTCCTCCAGCAGAGCAGAATATTTCAGGAGAGGAGCATTAGATAGAGCAGGGGTCTCCAAACTTTTCAAACAAAGGGCCACTTTATTGCCCTTCAGACTTTAGGAGGGCCGGATTGGGGCCAGCAAGGGAAGAAAATATCACGGGCCCGGCATCTGTGAGAACAAATATGGCCTCAGGGTTGGTGGTCAAAAGGAAGAGGAGTATTCCCCCTATTAGTAGGAGGAATAATATCCCATCATTGGTATCAGTGGATAATATAGTGCCCCATTGTTGGTGTCAATGGGAGGATAAGTGCCTCATGTCAGTGGGAGGAATTGTGACCCAAGGGCAAGATAAAGGCTAGCAAGGGCCACATCTGGCCCTCGGGCCACAGTTTGGAGACCCCTGAGATAGAGGAAGGAGCAGAGTCCTTGAGAGATTTGTTGGCAGTTATAGGTAAGTTACATTGAATTTTGAAGGTGCTTTTCATCACTACTATATGGTAATAAGCACATTGTATGGATGGATTTCAGGTGTCTCTAGAGAAGGATAATTAGTGCATCACTCAGACATGGTGGATAATTGCGTTCTTCCAATCTTGTGGTGACAGTTTGATGAAGGCCCTTTTATGTTTCTACATGACTGTCCACTGTGGAAGAAGAGGGGGCCAACTCCATATTAATGGCCTTGGAGGAAAAGGTGGCCAATTCCATATTAATGACCATAAGAGAAGAGAGGCCAACATCCATATTAATGGTCATGGGGGGAAGAGAGGGCAATATCATATTAATAGCTATAGAGGAAGAGGGGGGCAACTCCATATTAATGGCTATGGAAGGGGCCAACTTAATATTAATGAATACAGGGGAAGAAGGGGCCAACTCCATATTAATTGCCTTGGAGGAAAAGGTGGCCATTTCCATAATAATGACCATGGGGTAAGAGGGGGCCAACTTCATATTAATAGCTATGGAGGAAAAAGGGGCCAAATTTATATTAATGGCCTTGAAGGAAAAGGTGGCCAATTCCATAATAATGACCATGGGGGAAAAAAGGCCCAACTCCATATTAATGACCATGGGGAAGAGAGCGCCAACTCCATATTAAAGGGGTTGTAAAGGAAAAAAAAAAAGGTTTCCATATAAGCATCCTTCACCTGCAGACATTCCTCTTTTCACTTCCTCATTGTCTGTTTTTGCTCAGAAGTTGCTCTATTTCTTCTCTGTTCTGTTCACTTCCTGCTTGTCTGATTTTACTGGCCACCGTGAAGGGAGACTTTACTGCGGTGGTCAGTAACGTGCTCGCCCCCTCCTGGGAACTACATCTGTGTGGCAGGACGCTCTCTACGTGTTAGAGACTTCAAGGAGGTGTGAATTACTGGGCGTGCCGCAATGCATACTGGGAAATGTAGTTCTTACATGAACGTGCGCCACAAACCAGGAAGTGAATGAAAGAACAGAAACTAGAACGCCGGAGGTGATATAGATGAAGGAATTTAATAGGGATTTACTCGTTTTTTAACAGAATCATTACACTATTCTGTCTGTCTACCTTGTAGACATTAATTTTAGGCAACATTTTTTTTTCCTTTACAACTCCTTTAATGGCCATGGGGGAAGAGGGGTTCCAACTTTATATTAACAGCCATGGGGGGATGAAGGGGTCAATTTCATATTAATAACTACGGAGGGAGAGGGGGTCATGTCCATATTAATGGCCATGGAAGGGGCCAACTTAATATTATTAGCCATGGGGGAAGAAGAGGCCAACACCATATTAATGGCCTTGGAGGTAAAGGTGGCCGATTCTACATTAATGACCATGGGGAAAGAAGGAGCCAACACCATATTAATGACCATGGGGAAAGAAGGAGCCAACACCATATTAATGGCCATGGGGGAAGAGAGGGCCAACTCCATATTAATGGCCATGGGGGAAGAGAGGGCCAACTCCATATTAATGGCCATGGGGGAAGAGAGGGCCAACTCCATATTAATGGCCATGGGGGAAGAGAGGGCCAACTCCATATTAATGGCCATGGGGGAAGAGAGGGCCAACTCCATATTAATGGCCATGGGGGAAGAGAGGGCCAACTCCATATTAATGGCCATGGGGGAAGAGAGGGCCAACTGCATATTAATGGCCATGGGGGAAGAGAGGGCCAACTCCATATTAATGGCCATGGGGGAAGAGAGGGCCAACTCCATATTAATGGCCATGGGGGAAGAGAGGGCCAACTCCATATTAATGGCCATGGGGGAAGAGAGGGCCAACTCCATATTAATGGCCATGGGGGAAGAGAGGGCCAACTCCATATTAATGGCCATGGGGGAAGAGAGGGCCAACTCCATATTAATGGCCATGGGGGAAGAGAGGGCCAACTCCATAATAATGGCCATGGGGGAAGAGAGAGCCAACTTCATATTAATGGCCATGGGGGAAGAGAGAGCCAACTTCATATTAATGGCCATGGGGGAAGAGAGGGCCAACTCCATATTAATGGCCATGGGGGAAGAGAGGGCCAACTCCATATTAATGGCCATGGGAGAAGAGAGGGCCAACTCCATATTAATGGCCATGGGTGAAGAGAGGGCCAACTCCATATTAATGGCCATGGGTGAAGAAGAGGCCAATTTCATATTAATAGCTATGGTGGTAGAGGGGGGAAACTCCATATTAATGGGCACGGAAGGGGCCAACATAATATTATTGGCTACAGGGGAAGAATGGTCCAACTCCATATTAATGGCCTTGGAGGAAAAGGTGGCCAATTCCATAATAATGGATATGGGGGGGAAAGAGGGCCAACTCCATATTAAAGACCATGGGGGAAGAGAAGGTCAACTCCATATTAATGACAGTGGGGAAACTTTATATTAAACAGCCATGGGGGAAGAAGGGGCCAATTTCATATTAATAGCTATTTAGGAAGAGAGGGACAAACTTTAAAGGCCATGAAGGGGAAAACTTCATATTAATGCCATGGAAGGAACCAACTCCATATTATTGGCCTCGGTGGAAGAGGTGGCCATGGTTTTGAAATAGGAAGTCCAACAAGCTCATATAGGTGTGATGGTTAGGTTTTCTACAAATCTTTGACCACATAACTGTAGTTTGGTTTTATATATATATATCTCAATCAGGACTTCTCTATACACAATGTATCATCAGCTTTCTTACTTTGCTTTTTGCTTTCAGCTGTGCATCAATGTGAGATGTAAGTAACTCTTTACAGATCCCCAAGTTACCGCCCTCCACCGCCACCAGTAGAGGAATACAGCCGTCCTATGGAGAAAGGTATAGTGACCATTCCAATAATGCATTCTGTACAATAATCTCTCTCTCTCTCTCTCTCTCTCTCTCTCTCTCTCGTTACCTTGTCCTGGACAAGTCTGGCCTCTTTGTGTGACGCTCTCAGTAAAGTCTGGATGATGCTGATGGCCCCGCTGGGTCGCTGAGCGGTGTAATGAAGAGGTAACTGATCCTTTGGCTGTGGAGACAATGATACTGGTCAGCTCCGAGTAGGGTGAACAAGGGTCCCGGATTGCCCAGGGACAGTCCTGAATTTTGCAGGTGTGTCCTGGGTACCTTCATTCCAGGACAATACTGTACAGTGTCCCGGAATGAAACTGACACAGCCACCCCCCAGGCCAATCGTATGCCCCCAAATAAAGGGCGCCACATCACCGCTTTACTCACTGACAGTACTTGCCCTGGCCGGGAATGCCTGGAGGAGCACAATCCCGCCCCCTGCTTGTGATTGGAGAAATCATAAATCCCGCCTCTTGTGTCCAATCACTGCGCTGTGATTTGTTACACCACAAGCTGATTTTTGGGAAGGGAGGGTGTCCCTGAATGGTAGTTTGGAAATCTGGTCACCCTACCCCCGAGTAGATGCAAGAACCTCAGCGAGGGTCCCCGTGATTACATGCGGGAGGCAGGCCCATTGAAAGCTATGGGAGGCTGGCTGTCAGATTGCAGAGCTAATTGCGACCACTTGCAAGCAATCTCCTATGCAGCGATCACATGCGAGGGATTGGCCCTGGATGTAGGTATTCTGTGTCCACGGCCAATCACTTGCGTGAAATTGCTGCATGAGTGTTTACATGCGATTGGCCGCAATAATAAATAAAATAATGGAAAAATGAAAAGCCGCCTATCCCCCCTATGCTCATACAGTGCGCATATGTAAGCGATTATTGCTCCACACATATGAGGTATCGCCCCAAAAATCTGAGAAATAATTCTAGGCCCTTCATTTACAATTAACTCTAAACTGATAACCTGTTAATGATTTGAAGGGAAGGGTCCCCCAGTGGGGTTTTAAGGCGGCATGATGTACAAAATATATAAAATGGTATATAAATTGTTAAAATACAATCTTTACTAGATTTGTGCAGTACAGTAAAAATACAACATGGTAAAAGCATTTAAAAAAATATTAAACACAGTACACTCTGGTTAGACATGATTGGAAGAAATGTACCAACAGTGGGAAACAATCAGCAACAATACAATGCATGATGGATCATAGTTCAATTGATTTCCATACGAGTACCCCGACGCGTTTCGACAAAATACTGTCACGGTCTTCTTCAGGGGTATTGTACTCTAATGAAACATGTTGAAAAAGATATATATTAGTAGAGTTATACTAATATATACTCTACTAATATATATCTTTTTCAACATGTTTCATTAGAGTACAATTTCCCTGAAGAAGACCGTGACAGTATTTGGTCGAAAGCTCCCTGTAATCGGAAGCGGTGATCAGTGTCGAGTCACACACACCCCCCCCCTACAGTTATAACACATCCCTAGGACACACTTAACCCCTTCAGCGCCCCCTACTGGTTAACCCCTTCCCTGCCAGTGTAATTTTTACAGTAACCAGTGCATCTTTATAGCACTGATTGTTGTATAAATGACAATGGTCCCAAAAATGTCCGATGTGTCCGCCATAATGTCGCAGTCACGATAAAAATTGCTGATCGCTGCCATTACTAATAAAAAATATTAATAAAAATGCCATAAAACGATCAACTATTTTGTAGACGCTATAACTTTTGCGCAAACCAATCAATAAACGCTTATTGCGTTTTTTTTTACCAAAAATATGTAGAAGAATACGTATCGGCCTAAACTGAGGAAAAAAATGTTTTGTTATATTTTTTTGGGGGGGGGATATTTATTATAGCAAATATTTAAAAATATTGCTTTTTAAAAAAAAATGTTGCTTTTTTTGTATATAGCGCAAAAAATAAAAACCGCAGAGGTGATCAAATACCACCAAAAGAAGGTTCTATTTGTGGGAAAAAAAGGACGTCAATTTTGTTTGGGAGCCACGTCGCACGACCGCGCAATTGTCAGTTAAAGCGGCGCAGTGCCGAATCGCAAGAAGGGGCAAGGTCCTTAACCTGCATAATGGTCTGGGGCTTAAGTGGTTAAAAGCAAAATGGAAGGATGAGGTAAGTGAAGGCAGCCAAATGGTTCGGGGTGGTTAAATTGGTTAAATCGTAACTTTTAAGTATTATAATTTGTCGCCATTTTACAGGTGGGCACAATTTTGAAATCTCACATGTTTTGTATCTATTTACTGTACTGCTTGCAACCTCATCTTTTATATTTTACTAAAAAAAAAAATTTTTTTAATTCTGTTTGTGTTCACTAAAAATTATTTTTGTGCATTTTGTCCTGAAAATTTTGATAAAGACCTGCGCAAACATCGTGCGATATAAAAATTCCAACAGCCGTCATTTTATTCCCTAAGGCCTCTGCTTTCAGGTGTGAACAGGTGTACCTAATAAAGTGGCCGGTAAATTTTATATACACTGGGCCAGATTCAGAAAGCATTTACGCCAGTGTATCTATAGATACGCTGCGTAAATACTAAGAATAGCCGTCGTATCTTTTTTTTCTATTCAGAAAAGAAGATACGCCGGCTTTCTCCTGAGATACGAGCGGCGTAATTCGCTTACACCGTCGTATCTTAAGTTGCATATTTACGCTGGCCACTAGGTGGCGCTTTGTGTAAATTATGCAAATGAGCTACTTACGCAGATTCACGAGCGTATTTGCGACGGCGCGTTGTAGTTTACGTCGTTTGCGTTAGCGTTATAACGGCGTAAGGTTACCCCTGCTATAGCAGGCGCAGCCAATGTTAAGTATGGACGTCGGGACCGCGTCGAATTGAACGTCGTTCGGGAATGGGGCTCGACGTTAGTTACGGTCACGTCGTTTACATTGAGAAAAAAGCGACGTGATTTCGCACATGCGCACTGGGAACGTCCACGGACGGCGCATGCGCCGTCCAAAAAAAACATCATTCATATACATGACTCACGCCCCCACTTCAGAAATTTGAATTGCGCGGCCTTACGCCGGGCACTTTACGCTACGCCGCCGCATATTATAGAGCAAGTGCTTTCTGAATAAGGCACTTGCCCATAATATTTGCGGCGGCGTAGTGTAAAGAGGAAACGCTACGCCGCCGGAAAGATACATTTTTGTATCTGAATCTGGCTCAATATATATATATATATATAATTACATGCACACATACCCCTCCAGGAAGATTTGGCTCCGCCTTTCTCGCCAGCAGAAGTCGGATGATCTCGTCTTTAGAATAAGCTGCGGCTACATGCAGGGCAGTCCGACCGTCCTGGAATAAAAGAAAAATAGAAAATTATATTTTTACATTTTTGTCTTTTGACTTAAGCAAACCTGTAGTTGTCCATCATGCAGCGGTAGCTGAGGGACGGGATTGGAGATGTCTCTCTATGCTGGAAAATCCCGGGATCTTCATTATACAAATCTAACCTCCTGACATATACTATTGGTCGATGAGGGCACCCATTATTGTTACGGACCAATAGCAGGGCATAATGTCTGCTCCCTGTTTAGCACATTTAAAGCAACCAAAGGTCCACTTTAATATGTTCTCCAATTTATAAATATTAAAAAACAATAATTAATAATAGTATTATTATTAAAGTATAATATTAATGCATATTATATGTATATATATATTTGGACAAATATTAACCACTTGCCGACTGGGCACTTTTACCCCCTTCCTGCACAGGCCAATTTTCAGCTTTCAGCGCTGTCACACTTTGAATGACAATTGCGCATGTTATGCAACACTGTACCTATATAAATTACATTTTTATTATTTTTTTCACACAAATAGAGCTTTATTTTGGCCATATTTAATTACCACTGGGATTTTTTTTTGCTAAGCAAATTAAAAAAAGGCTGAACATTTTGACAATTTCTGTTATAAAATTTTGCAAATAAGTTATTTTTCTACTTCACTGATGTGCACTGATGAGGCTGCACTGTTGGGCACTGGTGAGGCTGCACTGATGGGCACTGATTAGGCGGCACTGATGAGTGTTGATGAGGCTGCAGTGATGAGACAGCACTGATGTGCACTGATGAGGCTGCACTGTTGGGCACTGGTGAGGCTGCACTGATGGGCACTGATTAGGCGGCACTGATGGGTGTTGATGAGGCTGCACTGATGAGACAGCACTGATGTGCACTGAGGAGGCCGCACTGATGTGCGATGATGAGGCTGCACTGATGGGCACTGATAGGCTGCACTGAATTGGACTGATGGGGAGGCACTCATGGGTACTAATAAGCAGTACTAATTGGAACTTAAAGGAAGCACTGATGAGAAGGCACTGATAGGCTGCACTGAATTGCACTGATGGGGAGGCACTCATGGGCACTAATAAGCAGTACTAATTGGAACTTAAAGGAAGCACTGATGAGAAGGCACGGATGGGCACTGATAGGCTGCACTGATGGCCACTGATTGTTAGCACTGATACTGATAGACAGTACTAATGGGCACTGATAGGAAGCACTGATGAGAAGACACTGATGGGCACTGATGTGCAGAACTAATAGGAACTGATACTGATAGGCAGTACTGATGGGCACTGATATGCAGAACTTATGGCCACTGATTAGCAGCACTGATGGCCACTGATTGGCACTGTTGGGGCTGCACTGATAATCAGAGCACTGATTATCAGTGTAGTTGTCCCATCACACATGCCGGTTATGGGCTCTACTCAGAATGAGAGGAAAGGAATGCCAATAACCAGCAAGTGTGTTCACATTGTGATCAGCTGTGACTGGACATGGTAAAGGGCTGCTGTGATTGGCCTTTTAATGATCTACAAGGTCGTGTTTAGGGGTGGACTTAGGGGTGGGACAGGGGAGATGTTGGTTGGGGCAACTGGTGGCGAGTAACTCTTAAGGCCTGGATAGTGGCTCAGGACTTGAAATTTTGAGCCCTGGGGTACAGTTTTTTTAAGGAGCCCTCACGGGGTATCACTACATTTGGGGGCTCGTCCAGGATACCTCTTATAGGTTGCCCAAGAAAATCATGTTATGCAGAAACCGTTTGGTGTTCACATACCTGATCCGAAGCCAATATGCAGAGAGGGGGTCCTCTTGTGGCTAGGTGCGGTATACCTCTGAATGTGTCACAGGATGGCCAGTGGACGCCTGGCTGAAGGTCAAACACAGGATGGCCAGAAGCAAGAGCAAGTCTGAAGTAAGCTGATGTCATAAACTGGTAATCAAGCAGGAGCAAAGTCCATATAGCAAGCCGGGGTCATGCACAGGTAATCAGACAGAGGCAAAGTCCTTATAGCAAGCCAAGGTCAATAGGTCGGGTCAAGAACAGGAGATCCAAAAAGTAACACAGAGGTTCAGGAGTACAGGAAGCTGACGATAATCCAGCTATTTGGGTCAGACAGTGGCAGCCTTTTATAAGCCATCAGGGGGATCCACCTGTCACATGATGTGCCTATGGCGCCCATCTCTTCTACTGGCAAGATTGCCAATACTTACACAGCCATTTCCCTGACACTTGGGGCCAGGAACAAGGCAGTGGATTGGAACTGTGCACGGAGGTGGAAATACCCAACCTCAAGTGGACTAAGAGGGAGGTGCATCAACCGGTGAGAAAGGCTGTACCAGAACAAGGGGCCCACCTCATGGATATGAAAACCTAGCCCAACTTAGACTGCACCTACGATCTGTTGGAATGGAGGGTGACTATACCAGTCTGCTTTTTAGAAGGATGTTGTGAGCTTGGCTGATGGGCTGGAGGCCCAACTAATAGCATCAGTAAATAGGAGACTTGGATTGAGATTGCTCACACTTATGGTCAGTAAGCCCAGCATCAGAGAAATCTGAAGTCCCAGCCATCAGTCTCCTGCCTGTCTCCTTCTATGCTGACAAAAGCAAGCTAGTCAAGATTTCGGTAAAGAATAGTATCATTTCAGCTCATCAAAAGGTACAAAAAGCTTCAGTTGTTCTTGGGGCGCATACCCACTCCTGGAGGGGAGGAGGGGTTTAAAAGCTGGATGGATCAGGGCATACAGGAAACGGAAGAGTGGAGCGTTTCCGAGGTGGTGAAAAGACAAAGGATAAGTGAGAGTGTCCAAAGTCCCACGGCAGACATTATATGGAGCCTAAGCAGGAGGGAACCAGATTGTGAGGTGATGGATTACATCGAAGCTCTGTGTGCCTTCTGTGGTAGAGTGGAGAAACTTTCTGACTTGATGTACAAGTTTTAACAAACTCACCAGTACAAGGGACAAAGGCTGTCTGATTTTGTCATCAGAATGGGGAGAATCTTACACCAGATCTTTCTGAAGAAAGGGATTTATCCCGGTGACGCTCACAAAGTTAGGCTGGAAAATATTCTGCAGGGTGCCAGTCCCAACCAACCAATTGTATTGCAGTTGCTACTTAAAGGAACGCAGGTGGTCCCTACTTATCCTCAACTGGTAAAAGTGGTTAAAGAGGATTATGTTTGCTGGATGAGGGTCCAGGCAACTGACGTAAGCTAATTCTAAGGCGGAGAAGGTGTCAGCTCAGGTTGCTCAAGTGGAAAGGAGTGCCCTTCAGGAAGACAGCGATGAAAAGTCAGAGACAGGGGAGTGCTTTGGCTCCTCCATTGTGCAGTCTGTCGCTGAGGCGGCCCCAGTTGAGTTGCTCACACATGTTGTCCAAGACAAGGTGCAACAGACTTTGCTGTGAGTTATGGAAGCTCAGACTCAAATGCAGTTGGAAAAGTCTGACTCCGGGAAGTGTTTTCGTTGCGGAGAACTGGGGCATTTGAAAGCGCAATGCCCACAGAAGAATGAATCGAACCTTATGGGTGAAGTACTGAAAGTGTTACAGAAACTTCTCCAAATATGGGAACAGTGAGAAGAGTGAGAAGCCCTCAAGGCCTGTAATCACACCCTCACCCAAGCTGAGCAACCCATAACCTGGGTTAGGGGAGCAGGAACAGAGAGTCAATGCTTCTCCACCTCCCAGGGCTACTATTAGGTCCTCTCATTAAAGAATAAGACAAAACCAAAATGCAACCAACTTAAAGAAGCCAGGCAATCTACCATAATGACTGGTAGGGCCCTCTCTCATTGTGTCTGTGCAAGTGGAAGACATCTACACTAAGGCATTTCTGGACACTTGAGTATAGGTCACACTGTTGTATAGGGACTTATATGACTGATACCTAAAGCACATTCCCCTGTGCAAGCTGGAAGAGCTGGAGATTTGGGGAATTGAGACTGAGAAGTTTCCCTCTGATGATACATTCCAATAACAATTATGTTTGGGCCAGCAGTGGCCAGGAAGATAGAAACTTTCGACACCTTGGGTGTTGTGTGTCTAAGGCCCCTGGGGGCAGAACAGAACTCTATGTTGATTGTAACTAACATAACCCGGTAAAAAGATTATTGGTCCCCCCCATCAAAGCCTTGTCTCAAAATGGAGGGAAGATGCCAATCAGTTTCCAAAACATTATTGATCGCCCGGTCACGCTAGGGGCAGCATGCTGATTGGGTAGGTGAGTGAAGTTACCCCAATGACTCTGGCTGGAGGGGAAGATAACCATAAGTTGAGAAACAAGTTTCTTTCCTCCTCTGAAATACTGCCTCCTGAGTGGCAGAGAAAAGTCTGACTTCAGATCTCCAAATGGGAGAGGATCTTTTGCCAGAATGACCTTGACGTGGGGTGCGCCAAGAGTGCCCAGCATCGGATTTGGCTACATGAAGATAAACCGTTTTAAGAAAAGGGCTTGACTTGTACCCCTCAGAGACCTAGAAGACCTCAGAGAGCAGATGGGTGAGCTGAAGAGGTCAGGGGTCATCCGAGAGTCTAGAAGCCCCTACGCCTCCCCTATTCTGGTAGTGCGAAAGAATAACGGAACTTTGCGGATGTGAATCCACAACTGGAAAGGAGGACCATCCCAGACCAATACACTACCCCCCTCCCGTATTGAAGATACCCTACAATACCTCTCTAGGGAAAGTGATTTAGTGTGCTGGATTTGAAGAGCGAGTATTACCAAATATCAATGCACCCTGATGACAGAGAGAAAATGGCACTTATTTGCCCGCTGGGGTTCTACAAGTTAAACAGGATGCCTCAGGGATTCAGGAGCCCCAGCCATGTTCCAAAGGTTGATGGAGCACACCGTGGGAGACATGAACTTGATTGAGGTCCTGGTATACTTGGGTGACATCATTGTCCTTGGAAGAACTACCAGGAGACACGCACAACCACTACCGTACTGATTGAATGCCATATCCACTATATCACACAGGGCTCATTCAATTGAGCTAGCTGGAGATAAAAAACTTCTACATCAAAGGACTACTTTACTCCCCCCCCCCACACACACACACACACACAAGGGACAGGAGCGTTGGGCGTCTATCTGGCTCCATATCACCAAGGAACTCTTCTTTGTTTATAGACAGTACTCAATTTATTTTGTTTAGAGACCAAATTCATATAATTTAGGTACAACCTGTCAGGCTGTACGAAGTGTTTGTGTTAACTGCTTGCCGACCAGCCGCCGCAGTAATACGGCGGCAGGTCGGCTCTGCTGGGCGAGATCACGTAGATCTACGTCATATCGCCATTCAGCCAATAGGGGCACGCTTGCCCCTGACGCCGACGCGCGTGCCCGGCGAGCGTGACCACCGCCGGGCACCCGTGATCGCTCGTTAAACACACAGTAAACACACAGCTCCCGGTCCTGTCAGGGGGAGAAATGCCTGATCGTCTGTTCATACAATGTATAAACAGCGATCTGTCATTTTCTCTAGTCAATCCCACCCCCCTTCAGTTAGAACACACCCAGGGAACATACTTAACCCCTTCTTCGCCCCCTAGTGTTAACCCCTTCCCTGCCAGTGGCATTTTTACAGTAATCAATGCATTTTTATAGCACTGATCGCTATAAAAATGCCAATGGTGCCAGAAATGTTTCAAAAGTGTCCGAAGTGTCCGCCAAAATGTCGCAGTACCGATAAAAATCGCTGATCGCCGCCATTACTTGTAAAAAAAAATATTAATAAAAATGACATAAAATTATCCCCTATTTTGTAGACACTATGGGCCAGATTCAGAAAGAAGATACCTTGGCGTATCCCGAGATACGCCGCGTAACTTCTAAGATGCGCCGGCGTATCTTTTTTCTGTATTCAGAAAACAAGATACGCCAGAATTTAGCTAAGATACGAGCGGCGTAAGTCTCTTACACCGTCGTATCTTAGTTGCATATTTACGCTGGCCGCTAGGTGGCGCTTCCGTCGATTTACGCGTCGAATATGCAAATGAGCTAGATACGCCGATTCACAAACGTACTTGCGCCCGGTCGTCGTATTTTACTTTGACTTGCGTATGCGTAAGTCCGGCGTAAAGTTACCCCTGCTATATGAGGTGCAGCCAATGTTAAGTATGAACGTCGTGACAGCGTCGTAATGTACGTCGTTTACGTCATTTGCGTATGCCGATTCAGAATGGGGCTGGGCGTAAGTTACGTTCACGTCGTTTTCAATGACTATTTGCAACGTGATTTGGAGCATGCGCACTGGATACCTTCACGGCCCGCGCATGCGCAGTTCGGAAAAAGCCCTATAACTTTGCGCAAACCTATCAAAAAACGCTTATTGTGATTTTTTTTTTTACGAAAAATATGTAGAAGAATACGTATCGGCCTAAACGGAGGAAAAATATTGTTTTTATATATATTTTTTGGGGGGTATTTATTATAGCAAAAAGTAAAACATATTCATTTTTTTCAAAATTGTCGCTCTGTGATCAAATACCACCAAAAGAACGCTCTATTTGTGGGAAAAAAAGGACACCAATTTTGTTTGCGAGCCACATTGCACGACCGCGCAATTGTCAGTTAAAGTGACGCAGTGCCGAATCGCAAAAAAGTGGCCAGGTCATTGACCAGCAATATGGTCCGGGGCTTAAAGCGGAGGTTCACTCTAAATCAACTATCTGCCATTAGATCCAGCATACTGCTGACATCTGCAGTATGCTGTTTTTTTTTCCTGTACTTATCATTTTATCAGGCTTTTTATCCGGCTCTGAGCCGGGGATTCCTGCGGGGAATAGGCGTTCCTAAGACAAGCGTTGTTGATTGATGTGCTGTAAAGCGCGTCACGCCTTCCGAAAATACTAATACTATTCAGAGTCTGCATATTATATTTACTGCTGCTGAAATGTCTGAACCCAGAGTGTCGGGAGACTTGCAAGGTCAAGGCAACCATTGGAGTTCAGTATCTTTAAATGGCCCTCACGGGGGTAGCGCTACACAAGTCAATATTTGAACCCAATTGGCCTCTATTTAGTACAGTGCCTTAAAAAAGTATTGACAACCCTTGAATTTATCCACATTTTGTCATGTTACTACCAAAAATGTAAATGTATTTTTTTACAAATAAATATGTGAAAAGTGTGGGGGGCATTTGTATGGTGCCCCTCTGAGTCAATACTTTGTAGGACCATCTTTCACTGCAATTACAGCTGCAAGTCTTTTTGGGGGTGTCTCTACCAGCTTTGCACGTCTAGAGTGACATTTTTGCCCATTCTTCTTTGCAAAATATCTCAAGCTCTGTCAGATTGGATTGAGAGTGTCTGCGCCAGGTATTCTCAGTTGGATTTAGGTCTGGACTTTTATTGGGCCATTCTAACACATGAATTTACTTTGCTCTAAACCAGGGGTCTCCATAGTTTTCAAGCGAATGGCCAGTTTATGGTCTTTCAGACTTCAGGGGAGCTGGATTCTGTCAGGGGGTAGAAAATGCCCCAGGGCCGAGCATCAGTGAGAATAAACACGGCCCCAGTTTTGGTGGGCAGTAGGAGGAGGAATAGTGCTCCATCATTGCTATTAGTCTAAGAAATAGTACCCCATTATTGGTGCCATTGGGAGGAATAGTGCCTCATATGAGAGAGAGCAATACTGCCCCAAGGGCCGGATGAAGGCTAGCAAAGGGCCACATCCGGCCCTCTGGCTGCAGTTTGAAGACCCCTGATCTAAACCATTCTATTGTAGCTCTGGCTGTATGTTTATGATAGTTGTCCTGCTGGAAGGTGAACCTCCGCCTCAGTCTCAAGTCTTTTGGTTTTCTTCTAAGATTTTTTCTAAGATTGCCCTGTATTTGGCTCCATCCACCTTCCTATCAACTCTGACCAGCAAAAGCATCCCCACAATATGATGCTGCCACCACGGTGGGGATGGTGTGTTCAGGGTAATGCGCAGTGTTAGTTTGGCCTTTAGGCCAAAAAGTTAAATTTTGGTCACACCTGACCAGAGCATCTTCTTCCACATGTTTGCCGTTTCCCCCACAATGCTTCTCGCAAACGGCAAAAACAGGACATCTTATGGCCTTCTTTCAACAATGTTTTTCTTCTTGTCACTCTTCCATAAAGGGCAGATTTGTGGAGTGACAACTAATAGTTGTCCTGTGGACAGATTCTCCCACCTGAGCTGTGGATCTCTGCAGCTCCTCCAGAGTTACCATGGGCCTCTTAGCTGCTTCTCTGATGAATGCTCCCCTTGCCCAGCCCAGTCAGTTTAGATGGACGGCCATGTCTTGGTAGGTTTGCAGTTGCGCCATACTCTTTCCATTTTCTGATGATGGATTGAACAGAGATCCGTGAGATGTTCAAAGCTTGGGAGATTTTTTAACCTAACCCTGCTTTATACTTCTCTACAACGTTATCCCTGACCTGTCTGGTGTGTTCCTTCATGATGCTGTTTGCTCACTAAGGGTCTCTAACAAACCTCTGAGGGCTTCACAGAACAGTTGTATTTATATTGAGCACATCTGGAGTAGGAGAATTTATTTTGGGTTGTTTCTTGGTGGTGGGTCATGGTAACGGCAAAAGATATACAGGTAAATTTTGAATTTTTTATATTTTTTTTGGGGCGGTTTTGATATATTGATGTGGTATAATTTACCTAGATACACTAAATTGATGAAACTTTGTTGCAAAATTTGTACAGGCATTAACAACTTGACCTCTGGAATATTTTATCTCCTTCATGACTAGTGTTGCTCACGAATATTCGCATTGCGAATATTCGTTACGAATATTGCATATTCGAGTATTCGCGAATAACTCGAATATCGCGGTGAATATTCGCTATGGCGAATATTCGTATTTTTTCAAATTTATTTTTAAAACAGATCACATCCTAGTGATCTCCATCGCCGTCTAAAAGCATTGCTGGTATGATTAGAGAGAGACCCTGGGCCGAGTAGCTGAGGCGATCCTTTTATGTTGCCGAATATTTGCAATGCGAATATTCGTATTACGAATATTCGCATTGCGTTCTCTGCCCTTCTGTGTTTTGTGTATAAAAAAAAAAAAAAAAATTAGCTTTAGTTTAGTCATATAAGTTTGTGTAAGTAGAGTTAGTGTTTAGTGCCTATTAGTTTAGTAATCCAGAAAATGATCTCCATTCTCGCGTGTTGACGAGAATTTCGCAATCAATTTCGCTTTCGCACTAGCGAAATTTTGCTAAATTTTTTTTTTTGATAAAATATCACGAATATTCGATATTAACGAATATTCGCGAATATTCTTCTATATATTCGCGAAATATCGCAAAATCGAATATGGCGTATTCCGCTCATCACTATTCATGACCAGGGCACTTTTTCTATTTAGCACGGTGCTACTTTAACTGTTAATTGTTGCTGTCATACAACACTGCACCCAAACTAAACTGACGCAATTTTTTTCACAAATAGAGCTTTCTTTTGGTGGTATTTGATCACCACTGGAATTTTTTTTGTGTGATATAAATGAAAAATTTGACACTAATACAGTGATCAGTAATAATACAATATACTGTCCCTGTATTAATGACACTGGCTGTGAAGGACTTAAAAACAAGGATGATCAAAGGGATAAATGTGTGCCTAACTATGTGTAATGTGTGCTGCTTTTACTAATAAATCTCTTGCAAAGCAGGGATGAGAAACAGAGAGATTGTTCCCTCTGTACAGAGCCCCAATGTTGATTGTCAACACAGGGCTCTGGGCTGTGATTGGACATACATAACCGATCAGCAGGTCCCGGCCATGAATCACTGGCTGGGACTTCTTCAC
Source organism: Rana kukunoris (assembly GCA_029574335.1). Classification (NCBI taxonomy): domain Eukaryota; kingdom Metazoa; phylum Chordata; class Amphibia; order Anura; family Ranidae; genus Rana; species Rana kukunoris. The sequence goes on along the minus strand of JAJQKJ010001627.1, from coordinate 68,762 downwards.
AGGCTCCCGCTGTGTAACTACAGCGGGTGCCGGCAGGGGGGGGGGGGGGGGGCATGCATGGGCTCATCCTAAACCTGGAAGTAGACAGCGCTATTTCTGCTTTAATTTTTTTTCTCATTTGAGCTTTGAATTGTACTGCAATGAATATGTTAAATTATTTTTCTTTTCTTCTTCCCTTCTCTTCTTTTCTTCTCTTTTTTTTCTTCTTTTGTTTTCTATCCTTACCTTTTCCCTTTTTTTCCCTCTCCTCTTCTCTTCTTTTTTTTTCTTTCCTTCTTCTTTTTCCTTTTTTCCTTTAATCACTTTTTTAGTTTCTTCTTTCCTTCCCCTTACCTTTCCTTTTTTTTTTCCTCCTCCCCTCTCCCTCCTCTTCTTCTCTTTCTTTCCTTCCATTTTCCCTTTCATTTTTTCTTTTCTCTCCTCCCGTCTCCCTCCCCTCTCCTCTTGCTTTCCTTCCATTTTCCCTTTCCTTCTTTCTTCCATTTCCCCTTTTCTTCTTTCCTTTCTCTCCTACTCTATCCTTCTCCTCTTTCTATCCTTCTTTTCTACCCTTCCCTTTTCCCTTTGCTTATTTATTTTCTCTTCTTCCGTCTCCCTCTCCTCTTTTCTTTCCTTCTCTTAACCTTTCCTTCTGTCTTTTCTCTCCTCCCCTCTCCTCTAATCTTTCTCTCCTTCCATTTTTCCTTTCCTTCTATTCTTTCCTTCCCTTTTCCCTTTCTGAATTTTCTTTCTCTCCTCCCGTCTCCCTCTCCTCTTTTCTTTCCTTCTCTTTCCTTCTGTCCTTTCTATCCTCCCCCTCTCCCTCTCCTCTTCTCTTTTTATTTCCTTACGTTTTCCCTTTCCTTCTTTGTTTTCTCTCCTCCCCTCTCCCCCCCCCCTCTTCACTTTTCTTTTCTTATTTTCTTTCCTTCCATTTTTCCCTTTCATTTTTTTTTCTCTCCTTCCCACTCCCTCTCCCCTTCTCTTTCTTTCCCTCTATTTTTTTTTTCATTTTTTTTCTCTCCTTCCCTCTCCCTCCTCTTCTCTTTCTTTCCTTCCATTTTTCCTTTCCTTCATTCTTTTCTCTCCTCCCTTCTCCCTCTCCTCTTTCTTTCCTTCTTTGCATTCCTTCCATTTTCCCATTTTTTCTCTACTCCCCTCTCCCTCTCCTCTTCTCTTTATTTCCTTCCGTTTTCCCTTTCCTTCTATCTTTCTTTTCTCTCCTCCCCTCTCCCTCCCCTCTTCTCTTTTCTTATTTTCTTTCCTTCTATTTTTCCTTTCCTTCATTCTTTTCTCTCCTCCCTTCTCCCTCTCCTCTTCTCTTTCTTTCCTTCTTTCTCTTCTTTTCCCCTTTGTTCTCTACCTTTCTTTCCTTTATTTATTTTCTGCCTTTCTTTTATTGTCCCTTTTATTGCTTCCTTCTTCCCCTTTCCTCTCCTGTTCTCCTTCCCTTTTTGTCTTTCCCTTTCTTTCTTTCTTTTTATAACTCAAATTGTGATTTTGTTATAAGGACATCTTCAATACAAATATTTCTTGGTGGAGTTCTTGGAAATCCCGACCTCTGTGATGTTGCAGTAATGTGTGTGCGTGATGTGTGCAATGTTTTTACCTCTATTAGTAATATTAGGAGCCGATTCCAACAATGAAGATCATCTTACAAAACACGTATAATTCCTCGTTACTGGAAACCAATTTTCTTCTTATATATAATAACAGATGTAGTGACAGGGACTTTTGTAGCACAGTATACAGCAACACAACAACTCTTGGAAGGTAAATCTGACCTTCAGCCTGCCCTCCAGTCTTGCACAGCTGTACCGACATTTCTCCTGCACTGAAATGGCTTCTTCCCATTTCACTGTGAGCTTCTCATAAAGTGCACTACAAGCAGGGCCGCCATCATGAATTATGGGGCCCCTTACACAGCTTCAGGAGGCATGGGCCCCCTGGAGCGAATTGAGATCGGGGGGCTTTGGGTGCTCACAAAAAATGGGGGGTTGCCCTGTGGACCTCTGGGCCACTTAAAAAAAAAAAAAAAAAAAAATAACAAAAAAAGGGGGGGGGGGGGGTAGCCACCTTTGGGCAGTTTAATTTAAATAAAAATATGAATATAAAAAAATTAAAACATTTTTTAATATAAAAAAAGGGGGGGGGGTTGCCATCTGGGGACATCCGGGCCCCTGGGGTCCACTGGGCCCTTTAATAAAAAAATATATATAAAATATATATATATTTTTTTATAAAAAATAAATAAAACAATGGGGGGTTGCGATGCGGGGCCCCGGGGACCTCTGGGCCCTTTAATAAAAAAATATATATAAAAACAAATATTTTTTTTGTATAAAAAATAAAATACAATAAAGGGGGGTTGCCATCGGGGGGCCAGGGGACCTCCGGGCCCCTTACAAAAAAAAGAGGGGGGGTTGCCATTCGGGCCCCTGGGCACCTCCAGGCCCCTTACAGGTGTACTGCCTGTACCCCCCCTGATGGTGGCCCTGATTACAAGCTGCAGCAAGTCAGATAAAGCGCCGCCTCATTTCCTGGCTGGAGGATGTCCAGCATCATCTAGCTCCTTCCCCCCTAGCCCGACTGTCCCTGACCTGCCCTTTTCATTCACTGTATTTCTTTTATTTCAATCATGAAGCCTCAGTATCACATGTGGGTGTTATCTTGGGTGGTCTGCATGAAAATGTATCCTGCCTGGGAATACCAACTCTTCCAGACTGATTTCCACTCAGGCACCCCGCACAGCCCCATGGGGGTCAGAGATAGTCCTTAGCCAGTCCAGGTGAGAACTCAGAGCTCACATGTGGCTTTCTCTCCTCTCTCATGGTGGCTGAATGGAGGGGCAGTAAGAAAGACAAGTGGACCTGTTCCTTTGTCCTCCATGGGGAATCATAGGATACTTCTTTTTTATAATATGAAAGCATTGGTGGGTTAACCACTTAAGGACCACCTCCTGCACATATACGTCGGCAGAATGGCACGGGTGGGCACAGGCATGTACATGTACGTCGCCTTTAAGAGCACAGCCGTGGGTCACGGGCGCGCGACCTGGTCCGAAACTCTGTGACCGTGGAATCGCCGCCGGTGTCCTGCGATCGGGTCACAGGAGCTGAAGAATGGGGAGAGCCGTGTGTAAACAAACCTTCCCCGTTCTTCACAGAGGCTTTGATCGTCTGTTCCCTGATATAGGGAAAGATGATCAATGACGTCACATGTCCAGCCCCGCCCCCCTACAGTTATAAGCACATATGAGGTCACACATAACCCCTACAGCACCCCCTAGTGGTTAACTCCCAAACTGCCAGTGTCATTTTCACAGTAATCAGTGCATTTTTATAGCACTTTTTGCTGTGAAAATGACAATGATCCCAAAAATTTGTCAAAATTGTCCGATGTGTCCGCCATAATGTCGCAGTCACGAAAAAAATTGCTGCTTGCTAACATTAGTAGTAAAAAAAAAAATATATTAATAAAAATGCCATAAAACTATCCCCTATTTTGTAAACGCTATAAATTTTGCACAAACCAATCGTTAAACGCTTATTGCGTTTTTTTTTGTTTTTTGTTTTTTTACCAAAAAAATGTAAAAGAATACGTATCGGCATAAACTGAGAGTTTTTTTTTTTTTTTTTATATATTTTTTTGGGGATATTTATTATAGCAACAAGTTAAAAATATTGGGCCAGATCCACGAAGCCTGGCATAACTCTCTGCCAGGCGTAGCGTATATCATTTACGCTACGCCGCTGTAAGTTAGAATGGCAAGTGCCGTATTCACAAAGCACTTGCGTCCTAAGTTACAGCGGCGTAGAGTAAATGGGCGTACGCGCGTCTAATTCAAATGGGGAAGAGGTGGGCGTGTTTTATTTAAATTATTTGTGACCCGATGTAAATGAGGTTTTTTTTTTTTTTACTGCGCATGCATCGTCCGTGGAGGTATCCCACTGCGCATGTGTGAAACCACATCGCAAATAGTCAATGCTTTCGACGTGAACAGAACTTACGCAAAGCCCTATTCGCGAACGTTTGACGTAAACTACGGAAAATTTGACGCTGTCCCGACGTCCATACTTAACATTGCGTACGCTTCTATAGAGCAGGGGTAACTTTACGCCGGACATACGCTTACGCAAACGACGTAAAAAGAATGCGCCGGGCGTACGTACGTTCGTGGATCGGCGTATCTATCTCATTTGCATATTTTACGCTGAACATCTACGGAAGCGCCCCTAGCGTCCAGCGTAAATATGCAACTAAGATACGACGGCGCAATAGACTTAAGCCAGTCCTATTTTAGGATACAAAACAAAGATACGCCGGCGCAATTTTTCAATTATGGCGGCGTATCTGGAGATACGCCGCCGTAATTGTTCGTGGATCTGGCCCATTGCATTTTTTTCAAAATTGTCGCTCTATTTTTGTTTATAGCACAAAAAAATCAAAACCGCAGAGGTGATCAAATACCACCAAAAGAAAGCTCTATTTGTGGGGGAAAAAAAGTACGCCAATTTTGTTTGGGAGCCACGTCGCACGACCGCGCAATTGTCAGTTAAAGCGACGCAGTGCCGAATCGCAAAAAGGAGCAAGGTCCTTAACCTGCATATTGGTCCGGGTCTTAAGTGGTTAAAGAAAGCTTCAGTCTTATCCTTTTTCCTACGTTTGTAATAAGGCCTCCAAGTTTATATTATACATGTACAGAACACTTCCACTTGAAATTAACCATTGCTTTGTTGATTGTTTTTATTTCACCTCCCCGAGTCTAATAAAGTTAATGATTTTCTTTTCTTCGACCTCCTGGTAACAGGAAGCAATGAGTTCCATTGATTGTCAGGAGCCTCCACAAAGGCTGAATTGTTGGAATGCGCCGCTTCCAAGAACGTTTCCTGAGTCACCAGACACAGCGGGACTCCGAATTTAGGTGAATTCTAAATACAAACCGTAGTATCTGTACCTATGCAATGTACCGGCCGTACCTCTCCATGGCCATCGCAGGTCCCCAATCTACCTTGTCAATAGTGTTGAGCAGAATATGCCATATTCGATTTTGCGATATGTCTTGAATATATAGTCGAATATTCGAGATATATTCGCTAAATGCGAATATTCGCGATATTTTTTGGAAATGAAATGATTGCGAAATTTCGCTATTGCGAATGCGAATGCGAAATTTCGAGAAATGCGGAAGGAGCACTCTGATTGGCTCAGAATATTCGTGATATTTTATAATACAAAATAATTGCGAAATTTCGAGAAATGCGGAAGGAGCACTCTGATTGGCTCAGAATATTCGTGATATATTACAATACAAAATAATTGCGAATATTCGGCAACATAAAAGGATCGCTTCAGCTACTCGGCCCAAGGTCTCTAATCATAACAGCAATGCTTTTAGACGTCGAAGGAGATCACTAGGATGTGATCTGTTTTAAAAATGAAACTGAAATAATCGCTCTGAGGTGGAAGATAGGGCGGAGAAAATAATCGCGCGATATCGCTATTGCCGAATAATCGCATTGCGATTTTTCGGCAATATAAAATGATCGCTGCAGCTACTCGGCCCAAGGTCTCTAATCATACCAGCAATGCTTTTAGACGTCGATGGGGATCTCTAGGATGTGATCTGTTCTAAAAAAAAAATTGAAAAAATACGAATATTCGAAATAGCGAATATTCACCGCGAAATTCGGATTATATCGCGAATACTCGAATATGCCATATTCGAGCCGAATATTCGCAATACGAATATTTGTGAGCAACACTACTTGTCAATATATTTTGGGGTGGACATACGTTTATGTTTTTGTAACATACATTTTTACCTTTGTTATGAATAAATAAATATTTATAAAAATGGTTGTATTTTTTATATTTAATATAATCTGAGAAAAATATAAATTGCGCTACCTATACCACCCTTCTTGACAAACACGAACGTATACAAGTGGGTAATCTCCAGTGAAATATATGAGAAGCTCGCTGCTATATCAAAACAGTGACATATGATGGCCTCTAGGATGCACCATGCAGCCACCTCAACACCCCTCAACAATAATAGTGATTAAAAGGAAAAAACAACAAATAACACTTAGGGCCAGATTCTCAGAAGCGCTACGATGGGGTATCACAGATACCCCGTCGTATCGCCGTTTTTTTGCCCGTGTATCTATGCGTGTGATTCCTAGAATCACTTACGCATAGATACAGGTGAAGATCCGCCATGTGTAAAACAATTACACTGGCGGATCGTAGATGTAATGACAACTCCGGCCGCTAGGTGGCCTTTACGTTGTTTTCTCATTTGCCTATGCAAATGAGGCTAATACGCCGATTCCCGAACGCTTTTACGCCGCCCCGTCGTGGTTAACGTCGTTTTCTTCCGCGTAAGGTTACCCCTGCAAAGATGTGGAGTAACCTTACGACGTCCCGTCGGATGCCGTCGGATGCCATGTTAAGTATGGCCTCGGGACCGCTTCGTGTTGTGCGTTGTTTACGTCATTTGCATACGTCGATTCTCAATGGGGCTGGCGTACGCTACGATTACGTTGTTTACATTGAGAAAATGTGATGTCCTTTGGAGCATGCGCACTGGGATTTTGTCGCGGCCGGCGCATGCGCAGTTCAATCGGCACGGGGGCGCGCTTAATTTAAATACAAGCCGCCCCCTTTGAATTACGCGGCCGTACGCTGGGCCATTTACGCTACGCCGGCGCAAACTACAGAGCAAGTGCTTTGGGAATACGGCACTTGCTCTAGTACGATGCGGCGGCGTAGTGTAAATGGCTAATGCTACGCCGCCGGAATTCTATGGGAATCTGGCCCTTAGGCTCCATTCACACCTAGGTATTTTTACGCCTGAAGCACGACGCTACAATACGCTGGAGGGTCGAAATTACATTATTCTCTATGGAGACTGTTCACATCTAACACAGAACGCCGTACGTCGAAAGAACGCCGTACGCCAAACCTCTAACAAGTCCCGGACCCTTTTTTCGACGCGCGTATCGTGCGGCTTCGGTGTTCGGCATAGCCGACAATGACTGTAAAAAATAACGCGGTACAAAACGCCGCAATTTGTCGCCTCAATTCGCGGGACAAAACGCCGCGCATCGCCTACGCAAAGGTGTGAATGCAGCCTTAGATCAAACACCATGAGCTGAATTTGAGTTTCAGCTCTGGATAAAATAATAATAATATACAGTCCAAAGTATTGACCATAGAAAGTCCATAAATAGTAGGTAAGATGTCAAACACCTGTGTATCTGTGCCACACTGCAGATTGATTGTAAACGTGTCCAAAAGAAGAAAGTGACATGTCCTCCACCAGGCTTATCGATTGGCTTCTTAGTAAGGTGACCAGATTTTTAAAATGAAATCCAGGGACATATTTTTTCTTTACTAGCAATGGCGGCAATCAGCAACTAGACATGTGCACAACAAAAAAAATTTCGTTTATTTCTGTTTCGTTTCTGTTCGTTTATCGTGATTCGTAACGAGCCGTAATTTCGTAAGACGTTAGTTATCGTATTCGTACTCTTTAGTATTTCCGTAACACTTTTTTTTTCCGTTTCCGTTTTTTTATGTTAGTTTATTTTTCGTTGATTCGAGATTAGTATTTTCGTTAAATGTTGTATTCTGCCTCGTTCGTATTTTTACAATGAATTTATTCGTTCATTCGTTTTTACGTTGGTTTATTTTTCGTTGTTTTGATATTCGTATTTACATTATATTTTCCATCATGCCGCGTTTGTATTTTCGTAAGAAATAAATCTTCGTTGCTTTATGATCATTCGTATTTTCGTCTCTAATTTCATTTGGTTGTAACAACGTTCTTTTGTAGATTTTTTGCATTCGTAATTCTGTTAAAATACATTTTACGTTTATTCGACACACTACTCGTCGTAATTTTGTAAAACATCGTAATTTACTGCGATTGACTTGACAGATCCACAAAACCGGTGCAACCTACCCAAACACACCCTGGACTCTGAATGGAATGCACTGCAGTCTAAAGCCCCGTACACACGGTCGGACTTTTGCCCAACCAACAACAAAATCTGACACTTTTCGCATTTGTCCGACCGTGTGTACGTTCCATCGGACCAACTTTTTTGGCTTTCATCGGACAAAAAGTTGGGTCTGCGAACGGACCAACTTTCAGGCAACAAAAGTCCGATGGTGCAAAGTCCGATCGTGTGTACAGCAAACCATCGGACTTTTGGACAAATTACAAATGCGCATGCTCAGAACCAATGTTAAAATCAACCAACAATAGCAGAAGTTAACCAAAGGGTGGCAGTAAAGAGCAGAAAAGAGCAGAACAACCACGTGATGATGGGAAAGTTTAAAGGCCCATACACACGGTAGGACATCCAACAAAATTTTCCTTGGATTTTTGTCCTAATTGATTTGTCCGGTCACACCCGTAGCATACACACAGTCAGACTTTTCTGCAAACTTTTCCAAAACTTTGCCATTGTCACGTGGTTTTTCTGCTCTTTTCTGCTCTTTACCGCCACCCTTTGGTTAACTTCTGCTATTGTTGGTTGATTTTAACATTGGTTCTGAGCATGCGTATTTGCACTTTGTACAAAAGTTGGTTGGATTGCTGTACACACGGTCACACAAGGCACCATCAGACTTTTGTTGCCGAAAAGTTGGTCCGTTCGCAGACCCAACTTTTTGTTGGATGAAACCTAAAAAAGTTGGTCTGATGGAGCGTACACACGATCAGACAAATTTGAAAAGTTGCAGATTTTGAAGTTGGTTGGCCAAAAGTCTGACCGTGTGTATGGGGCTTTAGAAAAGTTTGCAGAAAAGTCAGAGCGTGTGTATGCTATGGGTGTGATCGGACAAATCAATTAGGACAAAAATCCAAGGGAAGTTTTGTTGGATGTCCGACCGTGTGTACGGGCCTTTACACAGATAAAGACACAAGATCAAGGAGCCACTAAGTAATAAGAAAGAAGCTCATTGGGGCAGTACTAATGAAAGTGAATTTACGTTATTTCATTTCCATTTTCCGAAGATTCGTAATTTATTTTTCGTTAGTTTTGCTTTTCGTTTATTATTCTTTGTTCGGCATTTCGGTTGTTTTCTTTTCGTTCTTCGAATATTAGTAAGTTTGCATTTTCGTTTATTTTTCGTAATTATGATTTTTTTTTTGTGTTCGGTATTTTCGTTATTTCTATGTTTTCGTTTGTTTTTTCTTTCGTTGTGTTGTTCCTTTTACATTTAGTAGTTTCGTATATTTGTAGTTTTCCATATTCGTTATTTTTGGAAATATCGTTATTCGTTATTATGTGCGCTAAACCATTCGTTTATTCGTAAATCAACGAAAATAACGAATAATGACGGAAAACATATTCGTAACGAAAAAAATTGCACATGTCTATCAGCAACTCTCTGCCTATTGCCGCCCGCCTCACAGCCTCTCAAGTCTTACTCTACGGGCCCCGGCTACTACTGGATGGGGAGCGGAGGAAGATCACTCTGCCAGAGAAGGCAAGTGGTTGGCCAAGATTTGAGCCAAGGCAGAAGAACATGCGCGAATATAAATGGGTATTCACCCGAAACTGAAGAAATATTCCCTCCGCTCCGACCAGCACATGATCATCAGAAATAGGGCACAGATAATGTGGAAAAATACAACCCCCCCTATGCTAGTAGGCATGGTGGAGCGAGGGGGGGGGGGTGTAATTCTAATTATTTTTTTTTTTAATTCTGCACTGATTGTCTTTGAAATTGCCCCTGCCCCCTATTAAATCCAATCTGGGGACACAACCAGGGACAGACTTGGTCTGGGGACAGTGTCCTCAATCAGGGGACTGTCCCCTGAAACTGGGGATGTCTGGTCACCCTATTCTTAGGCCACGTACACACAATCAGACATGTCCGATGAAACATGTCCGACAGACCGTTTTCATCGGACCAGGCTGAAGTGGTCTGTTGGTCTGATGTGCGTACACACCATCGGACCAAAATCCCCTCGGACCAAAATCCACTCGGACCAGAACGCGGTGATATAGAACACACCGACGTGCTGAAAAAACGAAGTTCAATGCTTCCAAGCATGCATCGGCTTGATTCTGAGCATGCGCGGGATTTTGGTCCGATGATTTCGTGTACTAACCATCCGACGGACAGGTTTCCAGCGGACAGGTTTCAAAGCATGTTTTGAAACTTTGGTCCGCTGGAAAACGGTCCGATAGGCCGTACACGGGATCGAACATGTCCGCTGAAACTGTTTCAGTGGACATGTTCGATCGTGTGTACGCGGCCTTACCCGATTTCCACGATCTCTTATGACAGGGGATCAGAAACAGAAAGTAGTAGGTCCCAATCTCGCAGTTTAAGATATGTGCGGTCCTGATAGATCTCGTTCACAAGAAAGTTCACCGATCTCAGTGCCCACCATGCAGGGCCGCTGATAGGGGGAGACCACCAGCCCTCCTGTAGGGGGCCTGGGCAAACGGGGGCCCAGACAGCAGAGGGAATCATTGTGATCGGATGGAGGGGCAATTACAAAATTACCTGCACCGATCCCCCTCCCTGTTCTGCCTTCTTCTGATCCCCCCCCTCTGTGCCCCCTGTCACTGTGCTGCCCCCCACGGCACTGCTGGCTTACCTGTCTTGTAAAAAAAAATTGCAAATTATAAAAAAAATACATTTTAACATTCTTTAAAACATTATATAAAGAATTATTTTTTAAGATTTTTAAAAACTATTTCAAAAAGGGCCAATTCACACAGGTTATCGGTTATGTTTGTGTCTGCTAATAATGATTTTAGTGTATTTTGTTTGTGAAAACATTGGCCCAGATTCAGAGAGAATTAGATTCTCGTAGCGTATCAGAAATACACTACGCCGCCGTTTTTTACCTGGCTCTACGTGGAATCCCGGTAGATTTTGTCCAGTAAACGACGGCGGCGTAGTGTATTTCTCCCGTCGCAATCCATCTACACGAGTAGGGGGCGTGAAGGATTTAAAATAGGCGCGTTCCCGCGGCGATCGAACTGCGCATGCTCCGTTCGCAAATTTCCCACCGTGCATTGCGCGAAATCACGTCGTTACGTCATTCGCTGTTTGAGTAGCGTCGTTTACGGACATTTCTATTCCCGAACGAGTTACGCAAAAAAAAAAATTAAATTCGACGCGGGAACGACGGCCATACTTAACATGGGCTACGCACCGTTAGACCAGCAAAAAGCTGGTCTAACAGTACGTAAAAAAAAAACAGACGTAAGCGATTGCGAAGACCGCTCGTATCTTCGTGGATCGCCGTAAAAATACATTTGCATATCCCGACGCATGAAAACGACGCAAACTCCTCCCAGCGGCCGCAAAAATATCGCAGCGTAGATCCGAAGGCTTACGAAGACGTAAGCCTCTCGGATCGAAGCCCGAAGCCGCCGTATCATGGTTTGAGGATTCAAACTAGTGATACGGCGCGCAAAATTTGAAATTACTCCTGTCTAACACCAGTTACACAGGCGTAATTGCTTTATGAATCTGGGCCATTGTTTTTATATTACAGGCATACCCCACTTTTAAGTACACAGTGGGACCAGAGCATGTACTGTATGTAAAACGAAAATGTACTTAAAGTGAAACAATTTTTTTATTCACTTCTAGGGTGTAGTAGGGGGTCAGGGGCTGTAGTGGGGGAGTCAGGAGCTGTAGTTGATGTCTCAGGGTCTTTATTGGGGGTGTCAGGGGCACACTGGAACAGGGCGTGCTATGCTCTCGGAGCTTTAGCTCCTTCTACTGTGGCTGCAAAATGTCTGTACAGTACTTGTAAGGCACTTTACATACACTCGTGGGTATGTCCTTACTCGCGAGTGTATGTAAAGTGAGTGTACTTAAAGCGGGGTATGCCTGTATATATTTTTGGGGGGCCCTGTCAGGTAGGCTGTACGGGGCCCCGTGATTTCTAACAGCAGCCCTGCCACCATGTAAGAAACAGTGATAGCTCCACATAGTGTATTAAATGAGTGGAAATGTATTTAAAAAGTTAAAATTGCACTTACAGTTATGCAGTTAAGAAATCGCCTTGAATCCAATGTGCCGGCCGGTGCACAAAACCTTTCAGGCCCCCGTCCACTGGGGGAATGTTTAGAGCTTCTTGGGTGACGACAGCGCGCCTCTCGCCCTACATCTGTTTCGTAAGATATTACTTCTTCCAGGGGCCCCGGACGTAGGGCGAGCTAAGTGGTTAGATTGCGGACCTGATCGCCGCTGGAGTTCCGCGATCGGTAAACACAGCTTCCCCGTTCTTCACTGTGGCGCCGTCATTGATCTTGTGTTCCCTTATATAGGGAACCACAATCAGTGACATCACACCTACAGCCACACCCCCTACAGTTACAAACACATATGAGGTCACACATAACCCCCTCAGCACCCCCTTGTGGTTAACTCCCAAACTGCAATTGTCATGTTCACAGTAATCAGTGCATTTTTAAAGCATTTTTTGCTGTGAAAATGACAATGGTGCCAAAATGTGTCAAAATTGTCTGATGTGTCCGCAATAATGTCGCAGTCACGAAAAAAAAAAACGCTGATCGCCGCCATTAGTAGTAAAAAAATTAAATAATAAAAATGCAATAAAACTATCCCCTGTTTTGTAAACGCTATAAATTTTGCGCAAACCAAATCGATAAACTCTTATTGCGATTTTTTTAACCAAAAATAGGTAGAAGAATACGTATCGGCCTAAACTGAGGAAAAAAATGTTTTTATATATATTTTTGGGGGGATATTTATTACAGCAAAAAGTTAAAAATATTGCTTTTTTTTTTCAAAATTGTCGCTCTATTTTTGTTTGTAGCGCAAAAAAATAAAAACCGCAGAGGTGATGAAATACCACCAAAAGAAAGCTCTATGTGTGGGAAAAAAAGGACGCCAATTTTGTTTGGGAGCCACGTCGCACGACCGCGCAATTGTCAGTTAAAGTGCCGAATCGCAAAAAAACTGGCCAGGTCCTTTAGCTGCCTAAAGGTCCGGGTCTTAAGTGGTTAAAATTAACAGTGACATCACTGTGCATAGAGCAGAGCTGTGGGAGGGGCCCAGAAGGCCACACCTTACTACATACTACCCGTAGAGAGCTACGGGAGGGGGGCGGAGACAAGACCAGTCACCCTACACAAGGAGAGAGCAGCAGTCACTGGTCTTCAGCCATAGGGGGCAGTTCCCTACCTTTGATGATGGAGGAGTACCACCACACCGGGGATAGACAGCAGTATTTAGCATCTGACAAATGTCACCAAAAAAGGAAAAGGAGTTTTTTTTTCAGCAAAAGGTACATGCAAAGTGTCCTTTTCAGGGTGCAGTCCCCCTTATCACATACTGTGCTATTACAGTCAGGGCCGAATGTAGTAGGACAACGACGATGATATTAATACAGGACGAGGGAAGGCAAACCGCAATGACGGTCTCTCAGGGTGACGGGATGGGAATTTCAATGGCCAGAAATGTTGAGCAACACGAGAGGCCTTTTTCTAGGAGACGACCTTTATATGAGTCACAATGGGCCAGAGCTGGGACCCTCCCCCCCTCCCCTCCCCCCACACAGCATCATAAAACAAGAACCGCAACACAACAGACTTACAGTATGTCACAAAAGTAAGTACACCCCTCACATTTCTGTAAATAATTTCTTGTATCTTTTCATGTGACAACACTGAAGAAATGACACTTTGCTACAATGTTGTGTAGTGAGAGTACAGCTTGTATAACGGTGTAAATTTGCTGTCCCCTCAAAATAACTCAACACACGGCCATTAATGTCTAAAGCGTAATGGCGGCGATCTTCGATTTTTATCGTGACTGCGACATTATGGCAGACACATCGGACACTTTTGCCAATTTTTTGGGACCAGTCACATTTAAACAACAATCAGTGCTATAAAAATGCACGGATTACTGTGTAAATGTAACTGGCAATGAAGGGGTTACCCACTAGGGGACGATGAAGGGGTTAAGTGTGTCCTAGGGAGCGATTCTAACTGTTAGGGGGCGTAGCTAACACAACACTGATTGGTGCTCCCGATGACAGGGAACAGACGATCAGTGACGTGTCACTAGGTAGAACGGGGAGATGTTGGGCCAGATTCAGATACAAAGATGTATCTTTCCTATGGCGTAGCGTTTCCTCTTTACGCTACGCCGCCGCAAATATTATGGGCAAGTGCCTTATTCAGAAAGCACTTGCTCCATAATATGCAGCGGCGTAGCGTAAAGTGCCCGGCGTAAGGTCGCACAATTCAAATTTCTGAAGTGGGGGCGTGATTCATGTAAATGAATCACGACCCCCCCCGTCATTTACGGTTTTTTTTGGACGGCGCATGCCCTGTCCGTGGATGTTCCCAGTGCGCATGCGCGAAATCACGTCGCTTTTTGTCAATGTAAACGACGTGAACGTAACTAAAGTCGAGCCCTATTCCCGAACGATTTACGCAAACGACGTAACCGACGTACAATTCGATGATGTCCATACTTAACATTGGCTGCGCCTCCTATAGCGGGGTAACCTTATGCCAGAATAACACTAAAACTACGACAGCCAGCCGCAAGTACGTTCGGGAATCGGCGTAAATAGCTTATTTGCATCATTTACGCGTAAAGCGCCGTAAGCGCCACCTAGCGGCCAGCGTAAATATGCAACTAAGATACGACGGTGTAAGTGACTTACGCCACTCGTATCTTAGTAGAAAGCCGCCGTATCTTGTTTTCTGAATACAGAAAAAAGATACGCCGGCTATTCTTAGTATTAACGCGGTGTATCTATAGATACGCCGCCGTAAATACTTTCTGAATCCGGCCCGTTGTGTTTACACTGGGCACACTGTTTACACTGGGCATGATCATGGAGCTCAGCGGCGAGAGCGACCACACAAATCTAAAGGGACGTACATGTACGCCCATTAGCCTGTCTGTGCCATTCTGTCAACGTAAATGTTTGTGCGGTGGTCGGCAAGCGGTTAAATTAAAGTGTTTGTGCCCAAACACTCCTGGTGGCGGGAGAGGGAATCCTTCTGTGTCAATGGCCTGGAGACGAGTCAGGGGAAGATGGCCCCCACCCATCTCCATACCACCGCAGGGCGGAAGCGACGTCAAAACTTCACTTCCGCCCAATGTACTTAAAGCAAAAAAAAATCTTTTTTTATTGCATTTTAGTGTAAATATGAGATGTGACGTCTTTTTGACCCCCAGATCTCATATTTAAGAGGACCTGCCATGCTTTTTTTTCTATTACAAGGGATTTTTACAATCCTTGTAATAGGAATAAAAGTGATCCATTTTTTTTTTTTTTTAAACAGTGTAAAAATTAAAAATGTAAATTAAATAAGAAAATAAATAAATTTGTTTAAAGTGCCCCGTCCAGCATATGCAGTGCGGCAATCGGTCCCCGGAGCTGAAGAACGGGGAGAGCCGTGTGAGAGCCGGGGAGAGCTGGCTGCAGCATCGATCACGTCATCCCTGTTAAAGTGGGACGTCATCGATGACGTCACACCTACAGCCACACCCCCCTACAGTTGTAAACACACACAGGGAACACTCAAATCCTACAGCGCCCCCTTGTGGTTAACTCCCAAACTGCAACTGTCATTTTTACAGTAAACAATGCAATTTAAATGCATTTTTTACTGTGAAAATGACAATTGTCCCAAAAATGTGTCAAAATTGTCCGAAGTGTCCGCCATAATGCCGCAGTCACGAAAAAAATCGCTGATCGCCGCTATTAGTAGTAAAAAAAAAAAGATTTAATAAAAATGCAATAAAACTATCTCTTATTTTGTAAACGCTATAAATTTTGCGAAAACCAACCGATAACCGCTTATTGCGATTTTTTTTACCAAAAATAGGTAGAAGAATACGTATCGGCCTAAAACTATTTATATTTATAATAGCAAAAAGTAAAAAATATTGCATTTTTTTCAAAATTGTCGCTCTATTTTTGTTTATAGCGCAAAAAATAAAAACCGCAGAGGTGATCAAATACCACCAAAAGAAAGCTCTATTTGTGGGGAAAAAATTTTGTTTGGGAGCCAAGCCGCACAACCGCGCAATTGTCTGTTAAAACGACGCAGTGCCGAATCGCAAAAAGGGGCAAGGTCCTTTACCTGCATTTTGGTCCGGGTCTTAAGTGGTTAAAGGGAAAAAGTTTGTTGCCATTTCACGAGCGGGCGCAATTTTAAAGCGTGACATGTTGGGTATCAATTTACAAAATTTGGCTAACTTTACTGTTGTCTTATTTTTTAATTAAAAAAAGTGATTTTTTTCCCCTAAAAAAAGTGCGCTTGTAAGACCGCTGCACAAATACGATGCGACAGAAAGTATTGCAATGACCGCCATTTTATTCTCTAGGGTGTTAGAAAAAATATATATAATGTTTGGGGTTCTAAATAATTTTCAACCAAAATAAAATTGTTTTTAACTTTTAAACACCAAATCTCAGAAAGAGGCTCGGTCCTCAAGTGGTTAATCCAACTATAGACTCAGTCCCCCTCGGATCTGGCTTTGCATGGACTGGTGGCTCCACTCGCAACTCCCCTGCAGTTAAAAGCTGGCTCTGGAAGTCATTTACAAAATTTTTTTAAATATAAATAGTTTCTTGATATCCCTTGTTTTCAGGTGAATCAGACGTCACTATACCTGAGTCTTTTCCTGTAGATTCACTCCCAGTTCCAGGAACCTCTCCACAATGGACAGCCGGTTCTCCCGAACAGCGATCATAAACGGGGTCAACCCGGACTCCTGGAGAAGGAATGATGAAAATAATGTACAAGCAGAACTGAAGAATTGAATAACCAATTAAAAGATGAAATGACAAAGTCAGCTTTGGCTGCAATATTCACCTTCAATCTAGAGCAGCAATTCTCTACCAGGGTTCCTTAGAGGTTCCTAGGGGTTCTGTGGCTAATTGGGCTTTCTTCTAATGGTGCCTTCACAGTTCCAGGTCCATTGCCACTTGGCAGAGCCAGAAGAATGACACCATTAATATTTCTATAGGGACAGGGCCCAGGGGGTAATTCATCCCACTGACCACCTCTGTGACATGCGCAGGGCCGATCCTGGGGTCACAAGGGCCTGGGTCCTGAAATATTTCTGGCACCCCACATGGGTGTGGTCATTTTACTAACTCCTCCCCTTTACAAACGTTTATATGGCAATGACTCAGCCACAGAAATGCTCCCCCCCGGGTGTCATCCTGTACTCATTCCCAGCCTGTGACTGGACAGCAAAAAGAGAAGCATTTGGCATCATTGTTAGTAAACATCTGGTATTAGGGGGAGGAATAGTGCCCCATTGCTGGTATCATAGGGAGGACTAGTGCTCTATTAGTTGTGTCAGTGGGAGAAATGGTGCTCCATTGTCGGTGTCAGAGGGCAGAATAGTGTCTCATATCAGTGGGAGGGATAGTGCCCCAAGGGCCGGGTAAAGGCAAGCAAAGGGCCGCATCCGGCCCTCGGGCCGCAGTTTGGAGACCACTGCTCTAGATACCACTTTAACATTGAAGACTGCATTATAACAAACCAATATTATATAAAGGGTTGTATCTAAAGTAATGCTGTCCTAGGCAAAATGATGACACCAGCTATCACAAGCCCCGCCCCTTGCATTGTAATTATCGTAATCACTTTTTTCCCCCGGAGGATTTGGCTGCCAAATGACCAGACAACTTTTTGCAATTTGGCACTGTCGCTTTAACTGAAATTGCGCGGTCGTTAGGGTGACCACGTGTCCCGGATTGCCTGAGACAGTCCCGCATTTTGCAGGTCTGTCCCAGGTCCCGGTCACCTTCATTCCCCTTCATTCCAGGACAATACAGTCAGAGGCGTATCTAGTGAAAATGGTGCCTATGGCAAGCAATGAAACTGTGCCCCTTTTAAAACATTTGAAACACATCTTTCAGATAACCAGGGACAGGGAGGGACGCAGTGCGAGGAGGACAAAGAGGGACACTGGGGACAGAGAGGGGAGGGACACTGGGGACAGAGATGGGCGCAGTGCGAGGAGGACAGAGAGGGACACTGGGGACAGAGAGGGAAGCCAGGGACAGGGAGGGAAGCCAGGGACAGGGAGGGACACTGGGGACAGAGAGGGAAGCAGTGCGAGGAGGACAGAGAGGGACACTGGGGACAGAGAGGGAAGCAGTGCGAGGAGGACAGAGAGGGACACTGGGGACAGAGAGGGACACAGTGCGAGGAGGACAGAGAGGGACACTGGGGACAGAGAGGGAAGCCAGGGACAGGGAGGGACACAGTGGGATAAGGACAGAGAGGGACACTGGGGACAGAGAGGGATGCAGTGCGAGGAGGACAGAGAGGGACACTGGCGATAGAGAGGGAAGCCAGGGACAGGGAGGGACACTGGGGACAGAGAGGGATGCAGTGCGAGGAGGACAGAGAGGGACACTGGGGACAGAGAGGGGAGGGACACTGGGGACAGAGATGAACGCAGTGCGAGGAGGACAGAGAGGGACACTGGGGACAGAGAGGGACGCAGTGCGAGGTGGACAGAGAGGGACACTGGGGACAAAGAGGGAAGCCAGGGACAGGGAGGGACACAGTGGGATAAGGACAGAGAGGGACACTTGGGACAGAGAGGGATGCAGTGCGAGGAGGACA
The DNA here is from genome assembly GCA_029574335.1 of Rana kukunoris. Taxonomy (NCBI): domain Eukaryota; kingdom Metazoa; phylum Chordata; class Amphibia; order Anura; family Ranidae; genus Rana; species Rana kukunoris. Next base: position 50,148 of record JAJQKJ010001627.1, on the reverse strand, counting down.
GAGAGGGACACTGGGGACAGAGAGGGAAGCCAGGGACAGGGAGGGACACTGGGGACAGAGAGGGATGCAGTGCGAGGAGGACAGAGAGGGACACTGGGGACAGAGAGGCAGAGAGGGGAGGGACACTGGGGACAGAGATGGACGCAGTGCGAGGAGGACAGAGAGGGACACTGGGGACAGAGATGGACGCAGTGCGAGGAGGACAGAGAGGGACACTGGGGACAGAGAGGGACACAGTGCGAGGAGGACAGAGAGGGACACTGGGGACAGAGATGGACGCAGTGCGAGGAGGACAGAGAGGGACACTGGGGACAGAGATGGACGCAGTGCGAGGAGGACAGAGAGGGACACTGGGGACAGAGAGGGACACAGTGCGAGGAGGACAGAGAGGGACACTGGGGACAGAGAGGGAAGCCAGGGACAGGGAGGGACACAGTGGGATAAGGACAGAGAGGGACACTGGGGACAGAGAGGGATGCAGTGCGAGGAGGACAGAGAGGGACACTGGCGATAGAGAGGGAAGCCAGGGACAGGGAGGGACACTGGGGACAGAGAGGGATGCAGTGCGAGGAGGACAGAGAGGGACACTGGGGACAGAGAGGGGAGGGACACTGGGGACAGAGATGAACGCAGTGCGAGGAGGACAGAGAGGGACACTGGGGACAGAGAGGGACGCAGTGCGAGGTGGACAGAGAGGGACACTGGGGACAAAGAGGGAAGCCAGGGACAGGGAGGGACACAGTGGGATAAGGACAGAGAGGGACACTTGGGACAGAGAGGGATGCAGTGCGAGGAGGACAGAGAGGGACACTGGGGACAAAGAGGGAAGCCAGGGACAGGGAGGGACACTGGGGACAGAGAGGGATGCAGTGCGAGGAGGACAGAGAGGGACACTGGGGACAGAGAGGGGAGGGACACTGGGGACAGAGATGGACGCAGTGCGAGGAGGACAGAGAGGGACACTGGGGACAGAGAGGGACGCAGTGCGAGGAGGACAGAGAGGGACACTGGGGACAGAAAGGGAAGCCAGGGACAGGGAGGGACACAGTGGGATAAGGACAGAGAGGGACACTGGGGACAGAGAGGGATGCAGTGCGAGGAGGACAGAGAGGGACACTGGGGACAGAGAGGGAAGCCAGGGACAGGGAGGGACACTGGGGACAGAGAGGGATGCAGTGCGAGGAGGACAGAGAGGGACACTGGGGACAAAGAGAGACGCAGTGTGAGGAGGACAGAGAGGGACACTGGGGACAGAGAGGGAAGCCAGGGACAGGGAGGGACAAGGACAGAGAGGGACGCTGGGGACAGACAGAGAAACACAGTGTTATGAGGGGGTGCAGACACTACTGCTGGGGGTTCCCCTTCAGGCTGCCAACCAATCCTTTTCCCGTCCTCTCTTCTCCTCCTCGTCACATTCCCAGCTCCGGGGGGAAGATGATGCCATGCAGAGGAGGGTAGGCGGAGCATTTGGCTCTGCCTCCGTCACGGTTACCCTACCCTATGTGTACTCAGTCTGGCCAGTCATCAGCTGTCATGAGGGCGCCTGTCAATCCTCTCCCCATGCCAAGTAGAAATATTAGCAATTGCTGTGCCAGCTGCTGTGCCGGGGGCTATATTAGTGCAGGAGGCACCCGCGGGAGGACTGGTGGGAGTTTTTTCTTGCAAGGGGAGGCTTTTTGCTGCCCCTCCCCCATGGCGCCTATGGCACTTGCCATGGCTGCCATACCCTAGATACGCCACTGAATACAGTGTCCCGGAATGAAGCTGATACTGCCATCCCCCCTCGCCTCTATCTGTTGCCCCCCAAAAAAGGCTGCCACATAGCTGCTTTACTCACTGATAGCACTTGTCCTGGCCGGAATGCCTGGAAGAGCACAATCCTGCCCCCTGCTTGTGATTGGATCATAAATTCCGCCTCTTGTGTCCAATCACAGCAGGGCAGTGTAAAGCCAGCATTGGAACAGGGTAAAACGGGTCTTGGCCAGTCAGGACAAGTGCTGTCAGTGAGTAAAGTGGCGGGTGGCGCGTGATCAGTTCTGGAGAAAGCGCGCTTCCGCCGCCCCAGCTGTGCCGTGATTCATTACAGCACAAGCTGATTTTTGGGAAGGGGGTCCCTAAATGGCCGTTTGGAAATGTGGTCACCCTAGCGGTCGTGTGACGTGGCTCCCAAACAAAAGTGACATCCTTTTTTTCCCACAAATAGAGCTTTCTTTTGGTGGTAATTGATCACCTCTGCGGTTTTTATTTTTTGCGCTATAAACAAAATTATATTTTTTACTTTTTGCTATAATAAATATCCCCCCCCAAAAAATATATATATATATGTGGCTCACCCCCAAAAGGGCCGCTGGATTGATGATGGGATCGGCAGATTAAGTTACCCTTGCTTGGTCTAGGGGTGCACCAGAAGCACTAAGTAGTAAACGAATGTCCATAAAGATTTTCTCAATGCTTTAATTTTCCAGGCCAACATAGCCGAACATCAACTCGGTGAAAGAAGGACAGGTTGATGAGAAAGAAGAGACTGTTGATGTCAGGCATGCATACATGTACAGTAGAATCAGCCCTTGAAAGTACAAATTACACACGTCGCCACTCAATACCCGAGTGAGTGAGATGTCTCCCGGACAGGTCCCTCTCACGGGCCTGGCAGCCAGGACGCCACCTTCAGGTTCAGGCTGGGAGGAACGAGTCTCTCTCACTGACCCGACTCTAGACCTCTGCCACAGGCCAATAGGATTTAGATGATTTGAGAAAGTCCGAATTGAGTAAATCCTCCCAGTAATTATTTCAGTACAGATCACCGGGTAACAGCAGAGCATACCTGTCTATTGCCCGGGCGCCGGATCGTCTCTACGGAATCAGGAACCCAGCAAGTCACTGGGGCCCCTTTTGTTTAGTCTCCAATTGAGACTAAGCAAGGCCTGGAAGCCTGGCCAGGTGGGCCACGCTGGCGGGGTCCATGGATGCGCACACCCTGAAGGTGGGTGCCGCATCCCGACTCCGGGACCCCGCGCAGGAGAAGGACAAGAAGAACCACGAACACATGACCTCCATCACAGATATACCCCTCCCCAGCATGCCCAGCGAGGAAAAACCCTCTCCAATTGGCTGCTGGGGAAAAACCTCAATCTGCCAGAACCCCCTCTCAATCGCAATAAGTGTATATTGATTGGTTTGCGCGAAAGTTTTAGCGTCTACAAAAAAGGAGATAGTAATGGCAGCGATCTGCAATTTTTATCGTGACTGCAATATTGCAGCGGACACATCGGACACATTTGACACTGTTTTGCGGCCATTTATACAGCGACCAGTGCTATAAAAATGCACTGATTACTGGGTAAATTACACTGGCAGGGAAAGGGTTAAACAATAGGGGGCGCTGAGGTAGGGTGACCACATTTCCAAACTACCATTCAGGGACACCCCCCTTCCCAAAAATCAGCTTGTGGTGTAACGAATCACAGCACAGTGATTGGATGCAAGAGGCGGGATTTATGATTTCTCCAATCACAAGCAGGGGGCGGGGATTGTGCTCCTCCAGGCATTCCCGGCCAGGACATGTACTGCCAGTGAGTAAAGCGGTGATGCGACGGCCTTTTTTGGGGGCATCAGATTGGCCCGGGTGGGGTGGCTCTGTCAGTTTCATTCCGGGACACTATATTGTCCTGGAATAGACATGTGCATTTCGTTTCGTTACGAATTCAAATCCGGACAAATTTTTCATTATTCAGAAATTCGGATGCATCCGAATTTCCGAATTACAAAATTAACGAATTTAAACAAATAAAAAAAAAACGCGAGCGGAATTCGAAACGAATTCGAATCGAATTCGGGAAAAAAATCGAATCGAATTCGAAAAAAATTCAAATCGAATTCGAAAACAATTCGGATCGAAAACAAATTTGAATGAAAATTGAAAGCAAATTTGAATCAAAATCTAAAAAATATAAATTGATTTCTATAAAAGAATACAATAAAATAGAATATAAAATAATAAAACAATAGAATGAAAATCAAAGAATAGTAAAGAAGAGAATAGAATTTAATAGAATGTAATCAAATACAATAATACAAATACATACAATAAAATCCGGTTGAAATAATTTCTAATCCGGTGGAAATAACTTCCAATCCGGTTGAAATATCATCGAATTTGGTTGAAATATTAACGATAGCGGATGAGATATTATTGAATTCTCTTGAAATATTTTCGAATCTGATCAAAATATGATCGAATTCGAATCCGGTAGAAATATTATCGTAGAAATGTTTTCGAATTCAACCGTTTTTTTTTTTTCGAATTCGGTTGAAAACGATCGGGTTTTTCGAATTTCTATCGAAAACGATAGAATTCTGAAAACAAATTTAACAAATTTAACTTAACGAAATGAATTAAATAACGAATTAAAACGAAACAAAACAAATTTTTTCCTTTTGCACATGTCTATCCTGGAATGAATGTGCCCGGGACAGACCTGCAAAATGCGGGACTGTCCCGAGTAATCCGGGACATGTGGTCACCCTACGCTGAGGGGGATAAGTGTGTCCTAGGGAGTGTGTGGGGGCTGGGCTACCCGTGACACGACACTGATTGCTGCTCCCGATGACAGAGAGCAGATGATCAGTGTCCTGTCACTAGGCAGAACAGGGAGATGCCTTGTTTACATCTGATCGGTACTTGCACAAGGTCAAAGCAACGTGTTAAAGAAATGAATAACTATAGAAACTAGAATTACTACATTTCCTGGTCCATGTGGGTGGCTGGACAGGAGACTTTCTGATGCTTTCTATTTCAGATCCAGTTACAATGACTCAGCGGCTCATTATTTTCTATTACAGGTGTCTCCTGCCCGCACAGTTCCAGGAATGCATAGTTGGCTCATTCTACTCATTGTGTATGTAATACTCTCCAGACACTGGAGGTTCCAGGAGCTGAACACAGAGGGACAATACAACTGTCTGGATTTGGCCACCCAACAGTATGTCTGGCGGCAGAGCCGGGGGAGGGCATATTGCTGAGCATGACGCTAACAAGCTTTGTCTGGTAATTTGTTTCTTTGAAAATGTCTCCCTTTCATGTTTTTTGTTTTTTGTAACTCAGACTGTATCAGCATTGGTTGGGGTCAGTTACCTTGACAAAAATCTGTGAAGGCTCATTTGTCTTATTCAAACCATAGGAACCGCCAGGGCCAGATTAAGAACATCATGGGCCTGGTGCTGAGGATTTTGGTGGGGCCTTTTATAAATAATAAATAAATGCCTGAGAATCACAGCGCAGCCATGGAGGGCCCAGTCTGACAATAAGGGTACCCTAATGTGCTAATATGCTGTGCATACTTGTACATTGTGGCATAACCTACCCCAGGGCCTCTAAAAAGCAGTAATGTCAGGAAAGTTTACTACCGCTTTATTATCCCAGGATCTCAGAAACCTCTCATGGGGCCCCCTACTGACCCTTGGGCAGTGCATAAGTGCATAGATGCCAACATTTAAAAAATATTTTCAGGGACACTTTTTTTCACAAGTGCTGTATTTAGAGTAGCTGAGATCCCCGATGTTCCTCTGTACATCACAGTAGTAATCACAACATTAAATAAGTTCTAATAATGGAACAGAACAAATATGAGAACTGAGATTTCCTTTAGTTGAACTAACAAAAGTGTGTCCATTCTAGAGCTGGTAACATTGAGGGGATTCAGTAACATTTTAAAGAACTGTTTTTGCGGGTAAGCGACATGGCGGAGGAGTACGGATGGTATATAAGTGGGAAGTATGTGCAGATGAGTGAGAGGAATGTGGAGGGTCTAACATTGGGCACAATGTACAGGAGAAGAGTGCAAAGGGTACGGCAAAAGGCACTATGTACAGGAGAGGAGTGTGAAGGGTATGACAGTGGGCAGTATGTACAGAAGAGAAGCGTGGAGGGTACGACAGTGGGCACTATGTACAGGAGAGGAGTGTGGAGGGTATGACAGTGGGCAGTATGTACAGGAGAGAAGCGTGGAGGGTGCGACAGTGGGCACTATGTACAGGAGAGGAGTGTATGACAACAGGCACTATGTACAGGAGAGGAGTGTGGGGGGTATGACAGTGGGCAGTATGTACAGGAGAGGAGTGTGGATGGTATGATAGTGGGCACTATGTATATGAGAGGAGTGTGGAGGGTATGACAATGAACAGTATGTACAGGAGAGGAGTGTGGAGGGTATGACAGTGGACACTATGTATAGGAAAGGAGTGTGGAGGGTATGACAGTGAGCAGTATGTACAGGAGAGGAGTGTGAAGGGTATGACAGTGGGCAGTTTGTACAGGAGAGGAGTGTGAAGGGTATGACAGTGGGTAGTATGTACAGGAGTGTGGGGGTATGACAGAGGGTAGTATGTACCAGAGAGAAGTGTGGAGGGTATGATGGGGCAGTATGTACAGGAGAGGAGTGTGGAGGGTATGACAGTGGGCAGTATGTACAGGAGAGTAATGGGGACTGTATGATAGTGGGCACTATGTACAGGAGAGGAGTGTGGGGGGGTATGACAGTGGGTGCTCTGTATAGGAGAGAAGTGTGGAGGGTATGACAGTGAGAACTATGTACAGGAGAGGAGGATGAAGGAATCTGGGAAGGAAAAAATGTAAAAAGGTTTGTGGAAGGATGTTTATGGACTGCGTAGTGGTTAAGCGTGGATTGAAATGACACCAATTATGCAGAGACCAGCCATAGTCGATCTATGTATGGGCTAGCTGGTTTTCCACAAGTCAATCTATTAACCGACTTGAGTACAACCAGCCTGTTTTTCCCAAAACAATCAGTGCTGCCAGCTATAGATAGCAACACTGATCATTGTACTCACTGGCAGAACACAATAACACTACAGGAGTGATTCCCCCATCTACAGGTCAGCAGGTGAGAGGGTGTGTGGGGACAGGCTGGGGAGAGATACTAGTCAGTGGCTGGGTAGGCACTGGCTAGTATCAGAGCCAGATACACACAGGTTACATACGTTGCGATCGTTAGAGCGAGAGCAATAATTCTAGCACTAGACCTCCTCTGTAACTCTAAACATGTAACCTAATTTTTTTAAAGCATCGCTTAGAATACAAAAAAAAAAATTGTGCTAACTTTAGTGTTTTTTTAAATGTATGAAACAGTTTATTCCCAAAAAAAACATGCTTGAAAAATTGCTGCGCAAATACAGTACCGTGCTAGAGCTGCACAATTAATCGTTAAAAAATCGTGATCTTGATTCAACCCCCCTGACATCTCCAATGCAGAGTTTGCTGATTCTTTCATATAACAAGTGGAGAAACTTTCAGCTGTCAAAAGAAAATATCTGGGCAGTCTGCTAAGTGAAACATTGTAACTAACGCTTTCTTCATAGATCAAAGGGATAAACTTCTGTGTGTAAAGAAGGGCAGTCTGCCAAGTTTGTAAACAACATGAAACATTGTAACCAACTTCCTTCTTAGATCAAACTTCTGTGTGTAAATGTAGGAAATGTAACCACTTAAAGTCCAACACTTGTTTAAGTTAAAAAACAATATTTTTTGCTAGAAAATTACTTGGAACCGCCAAACATTATATATATTTTAGCAGAGACAAAAATGGCAATTGCTGCAATATTTTATGTCACACTGCATTTGCCCACTTCAATGAATAATAAAAACCATAAAAACAAAACAGTAAAGTTAGCCCATTTTTTATTTTTATTTTTTTCATTTTAATGTGAAAGATGATGTTATGCCGCACGAATCGTGAGAGAATCGTCATCTATCTTCTAAGCAAAAAAATTGCAGTTGTCATTTTAGCCAGAATCGTGCAGCTTTGTACTGTGCAACATAAAAAGTTACAAAGACCACCATAGAGTCATTTTCTAGCAAAAAACATGATGATTTTTTTTCATTTTTTTTCTCAGTCTGCTGCAGTGTGTCAGCTTGTATTTATAATGGCCGCTCTGTATGTAGCTTCTGACAGGCTGTGCAAGCAGCCCAGTATCTCCGAAACCATAAATGATAGCCATCCCATATTTTGACCCGTTGTGGGGTAGGTCTTCAACTGCCTACCCCCTAAATGTGGGGTTTCTGTGACCTCTGGTCATCGAGCTACAACCCCCGAAGTTGATCTTTTTTTTTCTTTTTTTTTTTTTATTGGGCAAATGGGCCTATCTTGAGGAAGGGGCCTGGAGCTGCAGCTCCAACAGCCCCTATGTTAATCCGGCCCTGGGAACCGCTCACCCAACTTCTGGGTAACCATTACATTTAAACCCCATAATGAGACTTTTTCATAAGATTTTTATTTGAAAAAACAATTAACTATACAAAACCATCCCACATCGGACTTTTCATCAGACTTTTCCGTGGATTTTGCTCTGATGTAGGGATGAGCCGAACAACACCCCCCCCCCCCCCCCGTTCGGTTCGCACCAGAACCTTCGAACGAACCGACCGTTCGCGTGAACATTTAGAACCCCATTGATGTCTATAGGCAGGGCCGTCTTAATAGAATCATGGGCCCCTGGGCAAAGTAATGCTCTGGGGCCCCTACAATAACGACAGTGCAGGTAAACAGTAGGGATGAGCCGAACACCACCGTGTTCGGTTCGCACCAGAACCGTCGAACAGACTCACCGTTCGAGCGAACGTTTAGAACCCCATTGAAGTCTATGGGACTCGAACGTTCGAATTAAAAAACGATAATTTTAAAGCCCAATATTCAAGTTATTGTTGGAAAACATCTTTGAGAACCCGGAGCAGGACTCCTGAAAAAATTACCGTTTTTAAAACTTTTTTTTCCATTGATACATGTTCCCTGGGGCAAGACCCAGGTTCTCAAAGACGTTTTCACAGGCAAACTATAGACACCCAGCAGGTACAATATTTAAAGGAATTTTTCTTTTTTTTTTTTTTTTTAAGTTAAGCATCATTAAAATCACTGCTTCAGTAGCAGTGATTTTATTGATGCTTAAATAAAAAATAAAAATTTTTCTTTAAATATTGTACCTGCTGGGTGTCTCTATACCTGTGATAACGTCTTTAAATAGCACAATCACCTGCCTGCCAGTAAATTAGGAAGAACTGATCTAGCTAAGCTATACAGTGTATAAATATATGTGCAACTCCTAGGGATGTATATATATCCTCTACACACTGTGAATTAAGCTAAACTGACTAGCCTGCCTGCTCTATCTAGCTATATAAAAAGACAATCTCTCTGTCTCTCTGACTGATCTCTGTTCAGCGCTGGAACACACTACACGAGGCCGCTCAGCAGGCGCCCTTATATAGTGTGGGGCGTGTGCTAAAGCCCTGAGCCATAATTGGCCAAAGCCACCCAGGCTTTGGCCAATTATGGCTCTTAGTTTTTTGTGCGCTGTGATTGGCCAAGCATGCGGGACATACAGCATGCTTGGCCAATCATCAGCACGCAATGCCGCAGTGAATTATGGGCTATTTTGCGTCACTCGAATTTGGCGCGAACGTCCGTTTTTATTTGAATTTCGTCGAACGTACGAACAGACAATGTTCGAGTCTAACCCATGTTCGTATCGAATGCGAAACTCATCCCTAGTAAACAGACATCAAGTAGGTAGGAGGCAGACTGCCGCCCCTGTGTATCTATCACTCTCAGTGCCATCATGGAGCCCCCAATTTTGGGGCAGCATGGGCTCAAGGACCAGTAGCTTTAGGGAAAGTGCAGGGGCCCCCCATGCAGCTGGGGCACCTGGGCAGTGCCCAAGTGTGCCCTCTCATTAAGACTGTGTTAATTTTAAAGCCTAATATGCAAGCTATTGTCGTAAAATGTCTTTGTGAACCCGGGTCTTGCCCCAGGGAATGTGTATCAATGGAAAAATAGTTTTAAAAACGGTCGTTTTTTCTGGAGCAGTGTTTTTAATGATGCTTAAAGTGAAAAAATAAAAAGTACGGACGCTATCCAAATTTGGAGGGGGATGAGAGACTTGTTTAGCTCTCATCCATGTAATTGTGCTAGTATAGTGCTGTGCTGTCCTGTTTCATCCTGCGTTCCAGGGATGTTTTTCCATCTTGGAACGACAGGTGGCAGCAGTGGGGACCAGCGAGAGCGCCTTCTTGCCAGCAGCCAATTAGAGGAGGTTTTCCCTCCCGGGGCATGCTGGGGAGGGTGCTTCTTGAGGGCGCCATCTTGACGTCGGGAGTTAGAGTTTGGATCCGGGTGCGGCACCCACCTTTGGGGCGTGCACACGTCACGGGCCCGGCGAGATGGCCTACGAGGCCGGGGCGCACGTTCTACGCAGAGTTTCTGACTCTGGGCCCTTCATGGCCTGGAGCAACTAAAGCTGCAAAAGGGCCCCAGTGACTTACTGGGACCCTACTCCTATGAGAAGATCCCAAGCGAGTTGTGCTGTTGGGTGGGGAGTCAGTCTGAGGAGAGCCTGGAGGCAGGCGATCCAATAGGGCATTGGCGAGCCATTGGGGATCAAGATAACTGGACACTGGGAGTTTGTTATATGGCAACCTGTCAGTCGATGACCTAAAAAAGTCAAGAACTATCTGAAGATAATTCAGACAAATACTTACCGAGAAGGAATTGCTCCATCAAGTCGCATTCCAGAGCAAGAGCCTGTGGCAGAGGCACTTCTCCTGAATTCCATTGAACCAAACCTGTGGCAGAGGTTTGCTTCTTTCTCAGGGGTTCCGAGCGGCATCCCGGCTGCCAGTTCTGTGAGAGAGACTGTCCGGGTGCGCTATACCCACTCCGGCTGGAGTGGCGACGTGTGAAAAAGGGTATCATTAAAGCAGAACTGTTTCTGCACAACTAAGGCCTGAATCTGTAACTTCTTCTTCTTATCATCCTTTCCTCTATTCATCCGAAGTTACCTGTTGCCATGTTGGCAGCATAAAAGCACAGAAAACTACATCTCGCTGTCTGGACAGTTGATTATTGCTCCTGTCATCCATTTTCATCATACCCCTAGACATGCTAAGAAAGGTAACACGCCAATCTCAAATCAAACCAGCGGCTCCTGCGGGGGTAGCGCTAAATATGCCTGTGAGGTAGCACGTGTTTAGAACTGTCCCTGCACAAAATGAGATTACTATAAGAAAAAAGTCATTTAAAATTGCTTGCGGCTTTAATGTAATGTCTGGTCCATGCAATATGGATGAAAATCATTGAGAAAAATAGCACAGACACAGACAGTACACACACCACATAGCTTTAGGTGCACACTGCAGAGGACACAGGCAGTGCACACACCACGTAGCTTTACGTGCACACTGCAGAGCAGGCGGGCAGTACACACACCACGTAGGTTTAGGTGCACACTGCAGAGGACACAGGCAGTACACACACCACATAGCTTTTTGTGCACACTGCAGAGGACACGGGCAGCACACCCACCAAGTAGCTTTAGGTGCACACTGCAGAGGACAATGGCAGTACACACACCACGTAGCTTTAGGTGCACACTGCAGAGGATACAGGCAGTGCACACACCACGTAGCTTTAGGTGCACACTGCAGAGGAGACGGGCAGTACACACACCACGTAGCTTTAGGTGCACACTGCAGAGGACAATGGCAGTGCACACACCACGTAGCTTTAGGTGCACACTGCAGAGGACAATGGCAGTACACACACCACGTAGCTTTACGTGCACACTGCAGAGGACACGGGCAGCACACCCACCAAGTAGCTTTAGGTGCACACTGCAGAGGACACGGGCAGTACACCCACCAAGTAGCTTTAGGTGTACACTGCAGAGGACACAGGCAGTACAACTACAAAGTAGCTTTAGGTGCACACTGCAGAGGACACATGCAGTACACACCACGTAGCTTTAGGTGCACACTGCAGAGGACACAGGCAGTACACCACGTGAGAATACTGCAGCTAGCACAATCACCTGCCTGCCAGTAAATTAGGAAGTGCAGATCTAGCTAAACTATACCGTGTATAAATATATATACAACACCTGGGATGCATATATATCCTCTGCACACTGTAACTTTAACTGACTAGCCTGCCTGTTCTATCTACCTGCTAAAAATGACACTCTCTCTCTCTCTCGCTCTGTCTTCTCTCTTTTAACCACCGCAACACACTACACAAGGCCGACCTGCAGGCGGCCTTTTATAGTGTGGGGCGTGTACTAAACCCCCTGAGCCATAATTGGCCAAAGCCACCCAGGCTTTGGCCAATTATGGCTCTCCGTTTTTTGCAAGCTGTGATTGGCCAAGCATGGGGGTCATAGTGCATGCTTGGCCAATCATCAGCCAGCAATGCACTGCGATGCCTCAGTGAATTATGGGCCGTGAAACGTAACTCGAATTTGGCGCGAACGGCCCAAAACTTTCGTAATTCGACGAAGGATCGAACATACGATGTTCAAGTCGAACATGAGTTCGACTCGAATACGAAGGTCATCCCTATTCTGAAGTGTCTTGTCTGTGAACTTGGTATGCATTCACACGGCAGGACTTTTTCAGTCAACAAACACAAATGTAGTGACGTAATAGAAGTACTACGTGGTTTTTCTGCTCTTTACCGCCACCCTTTGGGCAACTTCTGCTATTGTTGTCTGATCTTTAGCATTGGTTCTGAGCATCATGCGTGTTTGTACTTTGGACTTTAGACCGATGAACTTGCGTACACACGATCGGATTAGCCCGACGTAGGACATCTGTTGCCGGAAAGTTTGCCTGTTCTCACAGCGAACATTTGTCCGATTAAAAAGTTGGTTCGATGGAGTGTACATACGGCCGGATTGTCCAATCAAACAGATGCGTCGGAGGTTTGTTGTCAAAAAGTCAGATTGTGTGTACGGGCCTGTATAGTAGTCAGAAACAGGTATGCGTGACAAAGGCATCACAATGGTTTAAGGGTAGAGAAGCAGCCATCACATCCAAGGTGGTTGGGTACAGAAAAACGTAAAAAAATAGTGCTAGTAAGGCCTATGGAAGATCCATACCGCCGCTCCTGATTACGGGCGGCAAAAGGCTGCATTCCCCTGAATTGGAAGCAGACCCAGCCTCCGTCGGTGGCCGGTTGGTTGAAAAAAGTGGCGGATATCCATGCAATTGAGGACTTGGTAGCCACGGAATTTTTTTCCAAAACATGGTTCTACTGGCACAAATTCATTTACTCCGAGGAGTACGGAAAGTTGGTGGCCCGGTCCCCCTGAAGGGGGTTGGCTCTAAAAGCTCCCCAGCTGGGGTGCATGAGACTGGATGGTGGTATTAACCTCTTCCCTTCTACCCCCCCCCCCTTTTTTTCTCTCCCCCTTCTCTCTTCTCCCTCTACCTTTTCTTCCTTAATTTGCTCTCCTTTCTTTTTTTTTTTCTCTATCTTTTGTTACTATGTCAGCATATAGTATAGGACAAGGGTCTCCAAACTTTCAAAAAAAAGTGCCAGTCAACTATCTTTCAGACTTTAGGGGGGGCCGGTGTATCGTCATACTCCGTTCCCCATCACAGATGGCTCCGGAAGTGCTGTGGTGGCCAACTGCGCATGCGCGATGCGTTCCAATGCATTTACGACAGTGCACACCAGCGACACCTCGTTCGGCATCCAGGCTCTTTCCTTAACATCCCCGTGGATTGGAGGATGTTAAAAAAAGAGCCTGGAGGCCGAGCGAGCGGAGCGAGGACGTGAGGCCGACTGACCACTTTCCCCTAAGTCCACGTCGCCCTGAATGACGGCTTCGCTGGTGTGCAGTGTCATAAATGCATTGGAACGCATCGCGCATGCGCAGTTGGCCACCACAGCACTTCCGGAGCAGTCTGTGATAGGGGAGCCGAATATGACGCGTCACCGGACTATGGTAAGTCAGAGAAGATAATGACCTACTGTAGGATAAAACTTGTAAGGAATAGTGCCCCATCTTTGTTGTCCGTGGGAGAAATAGTGGCCCAATGTTGGTTTCAGTGGGAGGAATTGTGCCCAATCATTGATGCCAGTGGAAGGAATAGTGGCCTGTTGTTGGCGTCATTGGGAGGAATGTTGCCCCATGGTTGGTGTCATTAGAAGAAATTGAATCCCAACACTGGTGTCAGCGTGAGGAATAGTGCCCCTCTGTTGGTGTCAGTGGAAGAAATTGTGTCCCATTGTTGGTGTCAGTGGGAGGAATTGTGCCCTATAGTTTGTGTGTTTGGGAAGAATTTTTCCTCAGTTTAGGCCGATACGTATTCTACCTATTTTTTTGTAAAAAAAAAAAAAAAACGCGCCCCTAGTGGCTGAAAGGCGAAATCACGTTATATTACGAGCCGTAAAACTGCGGCGGCTGGTCGGCAACTGGTTAACCACTTCCGTACCGTAGGACGTCATATGTCGTCCTGGACTTTCAGTGGTGATATCTGAATGTTGGGTGCAGCTAGAGGCATCATTCAGATATCCTTCTCTTTAGCCGGCGATTCTCTACACCAGAGGTGGCAAACACAGGGCCCGCGGGCCGAATGCGGCCCTCCAGGCCATTTCATGCGGCCCTCGCACCTCTCCAGTCATCCTCTAGACCCTTACTTTCTGCTTTCAAGCAATGCATCCAACTTCTTCCCAGCAGCAGCATAAGGAAAGGGGGTGCACTGTGATGTAAGGGAGAGTTGGGGACTCAACTTCTGATGGTGGGGGGGCTCTTGACATCTAATGTAAGGGGAAGGGATGCGCTGGACATCTAATATTACAGATACAACCGGCCCTTTTGAGGGCAATCATAATGCTGATGTGGCCCACAATGAAATTGAGTCTGACACCCCTGCTCTACACCATAAGAATGATCGACATAGTGGCAGGTCTGCCGCTTGATCATTCTTATAGGTGGCGGGGGAGGGGACGTCCGGTGCTTCTCCGGGCTCTCCCGTGCCATCGGAGACCCGCAGAAACGATCCGCCGGCGCCGGATGTGCAGCATAGAGATGACTGGTGACCAGATGGTCACCAGTCATCTCTATGATCGTCGGAGGCCCGGGCGCGATGTGATGACGTCACATCCGGGTACCGGAATGTAAACAAAACCGCAATCGCGGCTAAAAGCATGAGATTGGTGAATTTTATTTCCCCGATCTCATGCTTTCCAGCCTGGAGGAGAGATGTGGGGGGAGGGGAGGTCTTATTGTCCCCTCATCTCTCCATAAAGAGGACCCGTCACACGCGATTCCTATTACAAGGGATGTTTACATTCCTTGTAATAGGAATACAAGTGATCAGTGTAAAAATAAAATAATATTAAAAAAAAATGTAAACGCCCCTGTCCTCGGTAGCTCGCGCTCAGAAGCGAAAACACTTGTAAGTCCCGCCCACATGTGGAAACGCCGTTCAAACCACACATGTGAGGTATCGCCGCGTGCAATAGAGCGCCAGCAACAATTCTAGCCCTAGACCTTCTCTGTAACTCTAAACTGGTAACCTGTAAAAAAATAAAAATAAATAAGCGTCGCCTATGGAGATTTTTAAGTACTGAAGTTTGGCGCCTATTCCATGAGTGTGCGCAATTTTCAAGCGTGACATGTTGGGTATCTATTTATTCTGCGTAACATCGTCTTTCACATTATACAAAGAAATTGGGCTAACTTTACTGTTTTGTTATTCTTTAATTCATGAAACCGGTTTTTCCCCCCAAAAAAGGCGTTTGAAAAATGATTGCGCAAATACCGTGCGAGATAAAAAGTTGCAATGACCGCCATTTTATTCCCTAGAGTTTCTGCTAAAACATATATATTCTCAGAAGAGATACGACGGTGTTTCTCCAGATACGCCGTCGTATCTCTGTTTCTGAGCCCTCCTATCTATGTGACTGATTCTTAGAATCAGTTACGCATAGATTTGGCGTAGATCGGACTGGCGTAAGTCACTTACACCGTCGGATCTAAGATGTAATTCTACGCTGGCCGCTAGGTGGCGTTCCCGTCGATTTCTGCTTCGAAT
The DNA here is from genome assembly GCA_029574335.1 of Rana kukunoris. Taxonomy (NCBI): domain Eukaryota; kingdom Metazoa; phylum Chordata; class Amphibia; order Anura; family Ranidae; genus Rana; species Rana kukunoris. The sequence continues at coordinate 34,259 of JAJQKJ010001627.1, read as the reverse complement.
ATGCAAATGAGCCTGATACGCCGATTCCCGAACGAATTTGCGTGCCGTCGTCGTAGTTTGCGTAAGGTTATCCCTTCTATATGAGGGGTAACCTTGCGTAGGTCCGGCGTAAGTCATGTTAAGTATGGACGTCGGGACAGCATCGTGTTTTTCCGTCGTTCACGTCATTTACGTAACTCGTCGCGAATAGGGCTGTGCGTTAATTACGTTGCCTTTGAAATCAATGTATTTGCGGCGTACTATGGAGCATGCGCAGTGGGCTACGTTTCCAGGCGGCGCATGCGCAGCTCGTTCGGCGCGGGGGCGCGCTTAATTTAAATACAGCACGCCCCCCTCCTTCCTACTTTGAATTACGCGGCCTTACGCCGGCCCATTTACGATACGCCGCCGCAAATTACGGAGCAAGTGCTTTGAGAATACAGCACTTGCCCGTAAAAAGTGCGGAGGCGCAGCGTAAATGGGATACGCCACGCTACGCACAAAATACGCATAGCTACGAGAATCTGGCCCATAGTGTTTGGGGGTTCTGAGTAATTTTCTATGCAAAAAACATATGGGGCCAGATTTTCATACAAATTCGCCAGCGTAGCGAAAGCCATTTACACTACGCCGCCGCAACGTAACAGAGCAAGTGCCGTATTCTCCAAGCACTTGCTCCGTAATTTGCGTTGGCGTAGCGAAAATGGCCCAGCGTAAACCCGCGTAATTTAAAGGGGACGGCTTGTATTTAAATTAAGCGCGCCCCCGCGTCGAACGAACTGCGCATGCGCCGGCCGGAGAAAAAGCCCAGTGCGCATGCTCCAGCTCACGTCGGAAAGCGTCGTTGAAACGAACGTCAAAACGACGTGATCGTCACTACGCAATGCCCTATTCGCGAACGAGTTAGTAAAACGACGTAAGCGACGGAAAAAGCCGACGCTGACCCGACGCCATACTTAACATGGCATCCGACGGCACCCGACGGGACTTCGTAAGGTTACTCCTCATAATAGCAGGGGTAACCTTACGCGAACGAAAACGACGTACGGGGCATCGTAAAAGCGATCGAGAGTCGGCGTAGTAGCCTCATTTGCATAGGCAAATGAGAAAACAACGTAAAGGCCACCTAGTGGCCGGAGTTGTCATAACAACTACGATCCGCAAGTGTAATGGTATTACACCTGTCGGATCTTCAGCCGTATCTATGCCAAAGTGATTCTAAGAATCACTCGCATAGATACCCGGCAAAAAAAAAAGGCGATACGACGGGGTATGTGAGATACTCCGTCATAGCGCCGCTGAGAATCTGGCCCATGATTTTTGCATGTAGGAGAGAAGTGCCAAATCGCAGTAAAAACGTGCATCGAAAAACGCAGCAAGCACCGCAAAAACGCTCAAAAGCAACATGCATAGGTGTGAATCGAGCCTAACTGCCTATTGAACTTCATCTTTTTCTCGGCTCGTCATGCGTCTTGTGCGTCACCGCGTTCTTGACGATCGGACATTTTCGACAACATTTTGAGTGACCGCAACACGCGTCGGAGGAGCCAACGTTACGTCGGAAAAAAAAAATCCACGTGTTTTCTTGTTGGAACGTCCGATCGTGCTTTTGCGCCATAAGTTTTGCGCCGCGCGGCTGCGATTGCGTATACGGGATGCAGAATCCACCTTCGAACAGGTGTGCGGAAGGCAGCGTATCGCTTGCCAACCACATAGGGGGGGAATCAGCGGCGTACAAAAGGTGCAACATTGTAAATGAGCCCCCGAGGCGACGCGTTTCACTCACCGGGTCGGTCTCGGAGTTGGCGGAGTCGCCTCTATCGCAGCCTTTCAGCGTTTGCTCCAGAGTGATCCATTCTCCTCTAACGGCCAGCTGCAGGATCCTGCGTCCGACCTCGCCGTGCGCGCCGCCGCCGCCTCTCTCCGCATCCGACATTTTCTGGTGGCCTCGGGGGGGGGGGGACTTTTTTCTAGACTGGAAGGAGGTCAGGTGGACATGACGGGCCGGGACGGAGGGACACGGACGGGCCCCGGGCTCCTGTGTGCTTCTTCTTAGCAGGAGGTAAAGAATCCTCATCTATTGACTCCGATCCGCCGCCTCGCACTCCTCCTGTGTATCCCGTTACCTTGGCTGCGGGGGCTGGGAATGGAGGAGGGGATGGGGGGGGGAATGGGGGGGGTGATGGCATTTTTCTAGAAGAAGAGAAGAGAACTTCTGTGCAGACTACAAAGTGCTGAATACCAACCACCCCACGACAACCATCTACACAACCACCCCCCACCCTGCAACAGCCTCATCCATCTACACAACCACCCCCCACCCTGCAACACCCTCATCCATCTACACAACCACCCCCCCACCCTGCAACACCCTCATCCATCTACACACCCACCCCCCCCCCACCCTGCAACACCCTCATCCATCTACACACCCACCCCCCCCACCCTGCAACACCCTCATCCATCTACACACCCACCCCCCCCACCCTGCAACAACCTCATCCATCTACACACCCACCCCCCACCCTGCAACACCCTCATCCATTTACACACCCACCCCCCCACCCTGCAACAACCTCATCCATCTACACAACCACCCCCCCACCCTGCAACACCCTCATCCATCTACACACCCACCCCCCCCCCCACCCTGCAACAACCTCATCCATCTACACAACCACCCCCCACCCTGCAACACCCTCATCCATCTACACACCCCCCCCCCACCCTGCAACAACCTCATCCATTTACACACCCACCCCCCCACCCTGCAACAACCTCATCCATCTACACACCCACCCCCCACCCTGCAACACCCTCATCCATTTACACACCCACCCCCCCACCCTGCAACACCCTCATCCATCTACACAACCACCCCCCACCCTGCAACAACCTCATCCATCTACACACCCACCCCCCCCACCCTGCAACACCCTCATCCATCTACACACCCACCCCCCCACCCTGCAACAACCTCATCCATCTACACACCCCCACCCCCCCCCCCCCACCCTGCAACACCCTCATCCATCTACACACCCACCCCCCCACCCTGCAACACCCTCATCCCACCCCCCACCCTGCAACACACCCTCATCCATCTACACACCCACCCCCCCCCCCCCACCCTGCAACAACCTCATCCATTTACACACCCACCCCCCCACCCTGCAACACCCTCATCCATCTACACACCCACCCCCCCACCCTGCAACACCCTCATCCATCTACACACCCACCCCCCCACCCTGCAACACCCTCATCCATCTACACACCCCCCCCCCACCCTGCGACACCCTCATCCATCTACACACCCACCCCCCCCCCCACCCTGCGACACCCTCATCCATCTACACACCCACCCCCCCCCCACCCTGCGACACCCTCATCCATCTACACACCCCACCCCCCACCCTGCGACACCCTCATCCATCTACACACCCCCCCCCCACCCTGCAACACCCTCATCCGTCTACACACCCACCCCCCCACCCTGCACATCCATCTACCCTCCCCCCCACCCTGCAACACCCTCATCCATCTACACACCCACCCCCCACCCTGCAACACCCTCATCCATCTACACACCCTCCCCCCCACCCTGCAACACCCTCATCCGTCTACACACCCACCCTGCAACACCCTCATCCATCTACACACCCACCCCCCACCCTGCAACACCCTCATCCATCTACACACCCACCCCCCACCCTGCAACACCCTCATCCAACACCCTCATCCATCTACACACCCACCCCCCCCACCCTGCAACACCCTCATCCGTCTACACACCCACCCCCCCCCACCCTGCAACACCCTCATCCATCTACACAACCCACCCCCCACCCTGCAACACCCTCATCCATCTACACAACCACCCCCCACCCTGCAACACCCTCATCCATCTACACACCCACCCCCCCACCCTGCAACACCCTCATCCATCTACACACCCACCCCCCCACCCTGCAACACCCTCATCCATCTACACACCCACCCCCCCACCCTGCAACACCCTCATCCATCTACACACCCACCCCCCCACCCTGCAACACCCTCATCCATCTACACACCCACCCCCCCACCCTGCAACAACCCTCATCCATCTACACACCCACCCCCCCACCCTGCAACAACCTCATCCATACACACCCACCCCCCCCACCCTACACACCCCACCCACCCCCCCACCCTGCAACAACCTCATCCATCTACACACCCACCCCCCCACCCTGCAACAACCTCATCCATCTACACACCCACCCCCCCCACCCTGCAACAACCTCATCCATCTACACACCCACCCCCCACCCTGCAACACCCTCATCCATCTACGCACCCACCCCCCCCCACCCTGCAACAACCTCATCCATCTACACACCCACCCCCCACCCGACACCCTACGCACCCACCCCCCCCATGCGACACCCCATCTACACACCCACCCCCCCCCACCCTGCGACACCCTCATCCATCTACACACCCACCCCCCCCCCCACCCTGCGACAACCTCATCCATCTACACACCCACCCCCCCACCCTGCGACACCCTCATCCATCTACAACACACACCCACCCCCCCCCCCACCCTGCAACAACCTCATCCATCTACACACACACCCACCCCCCCCACCCTGCAACACCCTCATCCATCTACACACCCACCCCCCCCCCACCCTGCGACACCCTCATCCATCTACACACCCACCCCCCCCCCACCCTGCAACACCCTCATCCATCTACACACCCACCCCCCACCCTGCGACACCCTCATCCATCTACACACCCACCCCCCACCCTGCAACACCCTCATCCATCTACACACCTACCCTGCAACACCCTCATCCCCACCCTGCAACAACCTCATCCATCTACACACCCACCCCCCACCCTGCAACACCCTCATCCACCCCCCACCCTGCAACACCCTCATCCATCTACACACCCACCCCCCACCCTGCAACACCCTCATCCATCCCCCACCCTGCAACACCCCCCCCCACCCTGCAACACCCTCACCCCCCCCACCCTGCAACACCCTCATCCATCCCCCACCCTGCAACACCCTCATCCGTCTACACACCCACCCCCCCACCCTGCAACACCCTCATCCGTCTACACAACCACCCCCCCACCCTGCAACACCCTCATCCGTCTACACACCCACCCCCCCACCCTGCAACACCCTCATCCGTCTACACACCCACCCCCCCACCCTGCAACACCCTCATCCGTCTACACACCCACCCTGCAACACCCTCATCCATCTACACACCCACCCCCCACCCTGCAACACCCTCATCCATCTACACACCCACCCCCCCACCCTGCAACACCCTCATCCAACACCCTCATCCATCTACACACCCACCCCCCCCACCCTGCAACACCCTCATCCATCTACACACCCACCCCCCCACCCTGCAAAACAAACAACAACACCCTCATCCACACCCTCATCCATCTACACACCCACCCCCCTACCCTGCAACACCCTCATCCATCTACACACCCACACCCTGCAACACCCTCATCCATCTACACACCCACCCCCCCACCCTGCAACACCCTCATCCATCTACACACCCACCCCCCCACCCTGCAACACCCTCATCCATCTACACAACCACCCCCCTACCCTGCAACACCCTCATCCATCTACACACCCACCCCCCCACCCTGCAACACCCTCATCCATCTACACACCCACCCCCCCACCCTGCAACACCCTCATCCATCTACACACCCACCCCCCCACCCTGCAACAACCTCACCCCCCCCCCCCTCCATCTACACACACCACCCCCCCACGCTGCAACAACCTCATCCATCTACACACCCACCCCCCACCCTGCAACAACCTCATCCATCTACACACCCACCCCCCCACCCTGCAACACCCTCATCCACCCCCCACCCTGCAACACCCTCATCCATCTACGCACCCACCCCCCACCCTGCAACACCCTCATCCATCCCCCACCCTGCAACACCCCCATCCATCTACACACCCACCCCCCACCCTGCAACACCCTCATCCGTCTACACACCCACCTCCCCACCCTGCAACACCCTCATCCGTCTACACAACCACCCCCCCACCATGCAACACCCTCATCCGTCTACACACCCACCCCCCCACCCTGCAACACCCTCATCCCGTCTACACAACCACCCCCCCACCCTGCAACACCCTCATCCATCTACACACCCACCCCCCACCCTGCAACACCCTCATCCAACTACACACCCACCCCCCCCACCCTGCAACACCCTCATCCATCTACACACCCACCCTGCAACACCCTCATCCATCTACACACCCACCCTGCAACACCCTCATCCATCTACACACCCTCATCCATCTACACACCCACCCTAGGGTTGCCACCTTTTCCTCAAGCCAAACCCGAACACGCTACTAGATATGGTGGGTGTGGCCATATTGAGGAAGGGGCCTCAAAAGGCATGATTAAATTAAACAAAATAATTATTTTACCTATAAAATATGCTTACTTTGCTGTGCCACAAGTAAGAGTCTCACTGACATGAATAAACCTCAGCACAATCATTTAAAAAAAATAAAACTCTTCCATTACTACAGAGGTAAGTGCAGTGGAGATCAGGGGCATTAGTTCACCTTTTAATTTTCATTAAGTACAGAGGGTATTACAGTATGTGCAGGGAGGGAGTGCAGAATTTACAACAGTATATACAAGAGTGTGGCGCGTATGTTGGTATGTGTAGGAAAGGAGTGCAAAGTGTAAGACATTGGGCCAGATTCAGGTAGATGAGAGCATCTTTGCTCTGGAGTAACGCTTCTCATTTACGTTACTCTGAAGACCCTTTCAGCGCAAGTCCTGTAATTCACATAGCAGTTGCGCGTAAACTTGCGCCAGAGTAACGATAATGCGCTGGCGTTACCCGACGCAAGTGGAAGTGGGTGTGATCATATGTAAATGATGGGCGGAGCCCAGCGCAGAGGCTTACGTTCAGCGCATCATCCACGGAGCATGCGCAGTGAGTGCGGCTCCACTCGCCCCCTTGTGCGCATGCTCACAACTTCCGTCGGCACCACTTCCCGGGAAACGTCAGCGCAATGCGTTCCGCTGGGCGCTTAAAAGCGCTGGCGGAAACGCCATTCCGGCGCAAAAGTATTTCCATTTCCCCCCACCCCAGGGAAGATACTTTTGTTTGGTCATGGCTGCTCCCGCTACCCGCAGAGAGAGGAGGAACCTCAATTTCAATGCCCAGGAGGTCTCGCTCATCATTTCGGCAATGGAGACTGATAATGCTTTTCTCCATGGCAAAAAAAGCCGGAAGACCAGCCGGGAGAGGAAGCAGGGCATCCTGGAGTCCATTGCTGCCAGGGTCAATGTCCTGGGGTATTCCACCCGGACTGCTGGGGACATACAAAAAAAAATTAATGATCTGCGGCGCAAGGTGAGGGACAAGGTGGCCTCCATCAGGAGGTATGAGAGGGGCACAGGTGGTGGTCCCCCATGTCCTGTCACCCTAACCGCAGAGGAGGAGGTGGTCTCTCGCTGCCTGGAGAGGGAGCAGGTGGAGGGGGTCCCAGGCTATGACTCCGTGGAGGAAGGCTCAAGGACAGGTAAGTGTTTTATAATCCCCTATTTGTTGTTTAGCATTTGGGGGGGGGGGGACATGTGCCAAGTGTGTGGGACCACCAACATGTGTCTGCTTTGTGTCATCCACAGATGACGGAGCTGGGCCATCATCTGTCAGCGTGCATTCCACCCCATCCCCCCCACGCCATCGTGTGCCCGAGCCACTGGGTGGTGAAGAGGTTGTGGAGGAGGAGAGTGGCCACACCACACCTGCCGAGGTGGTTGTAGAGGATCCTGCTGTGGCAGAGCAGGACTTTACCTTAGTTTTGGAGGTCTCCTCCCCTTCTCCTGGGCCGTCTGTCGTCCCCTCCCCCATCCTTGGAAGCCCCTCAAGGGCGACTCCTTCCCCCCGAGGACAACCATCTTCTGGCCCCAGGAAGGCGACCCAGAAGACCAGGGGGGTGTCTGATGGTGTCCAGGGCCAGTTGGCGAGGGATCACGCCAGGCAGACGGAACAGATGGGGGCCATAGCTGGGCACTTGGAGAAAGTGGCTGACAGCCTGGGCTCCGTTGCCAACCTCAGCAATGCAGTGCAGGATGTAAGCTGCAACTGCGCTGCAGTGGTCACCACTTTGGGGGAGGTGCAGGGGGATATTCGGCACCTTACTGCAGCCGTCCAGGCCAACACTGCTGCCATCCAGGGCAACAGTGCTGCCATCCGGGACCAGGGGAGGCTGAGTTGGCGGGCCCAGCATTATAAGGTCACCCGTCAGCTCCGGATGCAGGCCCAGACCAACTGCTACCTTGGCCGGATAGCCATGGCCTTGGAGGGCATGCAGGCCACACCTGTCAGGAGTGACCCACCTGGGGATCAGCCACCTCCAGATGCCCCCCCACCCCCACCCACTCCATCCAGGCAGCTGAGGAGGCAGAGAGGGGCCCCCAGAAGAAGCCCCCGGCATCCCCGATGAGGCCTTTTTTTTTTTTCTTGTTTTATATTTTTTGTTTGGACATACTCAGGTCATGAGTTTTTTTTTTTTTTTTTCTCAGGATATGATATTTTTAATTTCTTTTTGTACTGCACACGGTCAGGAGTGCAGGGGACAGTGTGAATGGTGTGTGAATGTGAGGGGGTGGCACTCCTGACAGTAAGGGGTGTCACCCTCGGCCGTGGTGGTGAAGTTAACCCCACGGCTGTATGAATGACATGTGAAAGGTGTATGAATGGACAGCGACATCATTGGGGCCTTGACGCTGGCGTTGCTGCTCCCAAGTCCTACATGCTGGACTTGGGCTAATCCAATGCGATGTGCATGTGGTGTGTGTGATCTAGGGACATCAGTGGTGTACACGCGTGCACTGTCTGTGTTATTAATGTTTTGGTTTATTGTCCAAAGATGCCTACGGCGAGGACCCTCCTGACTGCTCTTCCATCAGCAGACTGGGTGTCCTCTGGCAGGTGGGGACTGTGTGGGTCGGGGGTCAGGTCATCACGTATGTCAATCTGCAGGCCTTTTCTCATGGCAAAGTTGTGCAGAATGCAACATGCACCGATGATCTGACACACGAAGGTAGGGGAATACAAGAGGGTCCCCCCGGACTTATCCAGGCATCGGAAACGGGACTTCAGGAGCCCAAATGTTTGCTCCACCACTGCACGGGTTTTGATGTGTGCTTCATTGTATTTTCTCTCTCCTCTGGTTTGGGGGTTCCGGAAAGGAGTCATTAGATGGGGTCCCAGTGCATATGCAGAGTCACCTGTAAGGTAAAAGACAGGAGAATGTTAGTCATGCATGTGCCACTTCTGTTGTGCATCACGGGAGGGGATAGTCATGCCTGACTCCCTTGTCACTCACCAACCAGCCAGCTGTCCCCATACATGTTCTGGTTAAATTCTGCTGGGATGGGGCTCTGATTGTATATGTAGCTGTCATGGCTGGACCCGGGGTGTTTGGCACGGACGTGCCATATGAGGCGTTGGGCATCGGCTATCACCTGTACGTTGATGGAATGCCAATGCTTCCGATTGCGGTATATGTGCTCTGTGGCACTGGGGGGCTGTAGGGCCACACGTGTGCAATCAATGGCCCCCACAGTGCGTGGGAATCTGGCAATGTTGTAGAAATCTGTCATTGCCTTCAGCCGCAGCTCCTCAGTGGTGGGTCTGATGAACTGGTTGGACATGCGTCTGAGGATTGCAGGGACAACCTGGTGCACACATCTGCTTATGGAGGACTGTGACATCCCAGCCACCACTCCACTTGTACGCTGAAATGATCCAGTTGCAAGGAAATGAAGTGTTGCCAGGACCTTCACCAGTGGCTGCACTGCTTGTGAGCGGTGTGTCTTGCTGGTGATGTCACCCTGCAGGGTTGTGGTTAGTTCAAGTATTGTATCAGGGCTGAATCTGAAGAGGCGATACACCTCCTCATCCCCCATGCCAAAGAGGTTCATACGAGTGCGGTATATCCTCTCACGTGGCCGCCTTCTTGGTTCCAGGGGACCCATCAGTAGTTCTAGGACCACAATTGCTCCTGGCATGTTGGCACACAGAGGTGTTGTCCTTGCAAGTGTGGTTGTTCAGCTTGCTAGTTTCGTCGGTAACGCTGCTGTAGCTGCTCTCCTGCTGACCTGTGACCGTCTGGAGTAAAGATAAAGCAGCCTTTTGTAGAAATAACTTTGCGCCGGACGGACCAGATACGCGCGGCGCATGTAGCCAGCGTATGGTGCTTATCCGTTCGCGAATTGGGAAATCTCCCTCATTTGCATATTTGCAGGGGAAATCAATGGGCGCAACTGATGCGCCCAGCGAAAATAAGCGCTGACGATACTCTGGCGTCGGAACGTTCCGCCGGTCGCAAATGACCCGTTATTGGGCGCATCTAGTTTGGTGGGTACGGGCACATAGAAACGACGGCGCATCATCACAGTTACGCGGCGCATATCGAAATACTCCAGCGCAAGTGTTGCTGAATCTGGCCCATTATGTACAGGAAATGAGTGCAGAGGGTAGGTATTACTTGCAGGAAAGGAGTGAAGAGGGTGTAACAGTGACCAGTATATGCAGTAGATGAGTGTGGAGGGTATGATGGGAGCAGTATGAACAGGAGAGGAGTGTGGAGGGTATGACAGTGGGCAGTATGTACAGGAGAGGAGTGTGGAGGGTATGACAGTGGGCAGTATGTACAGGAGAGGAGTGTGGAGGGTATGACAGTGGGCAGTATGTACAGGAGAGGAGTGTGGAGGGTATGACAGTGGGCAGTATGTACAGGAGAGGAGTGTGGAGGGTATGACAGTGGGCAGTATGTACAGGAGAGGTGTGTGGAGGGTATGATGGGGGCAGTATGAACAGGAGAGGAGTGTGGAGGGTATGACAGTGGGCACTATGTACAGGAGAGGAGTGTGGAGGTATGATAGTGGGCACTATGTACAGGAGAGGAGTGTGGAGGGTATGATAGTGGGCACTATGTACAGGAGAGGAGTGTGGAGGGTATGACAGTGGGCAGTATGTACAGGAGAGGAGTGTGGAGGGTATGACAGTGGGCAGTATGTACAGGAGAGGAGTGTGGAGGGTATGACAGTGGGCAGTATGTACAGGAGAGGAGTGTGGAGGGTATGACAGTGGGCAGTATGTACAGGAGAGGAGTGTGGAGGGTATGATGGGGGCAGTATGAACAGGAGAGGAGTGTGGAGGGTATGACAGTGGGCACTATGTACAGGAGAGGAGTGTGGAGGGTATGATAGTGGGCACTATGTACAGGAGAGGAGTGTGGAGGGTATGACAGTGGGCACTATGTACAGGAGAGGAGTGTGGAGGGTATGACAGTGGGCAGTATGTACAGGAGAGGAGTGTGGAGGGTATGACAGTGGGCAGTATGTACAGGAGAGGAGTGTGGAGGGTATGACAGTGGGCAGTATGTACAGGAGAGGAGTGTGGAGGGTATGACAGTGGGCAGTATGTACAGGAGAGGAGTGTGGAGGGCATGACAGTGGGCAGTATGTACAGGAGAGGAGTGTGAAGGGTATGATGGGGGCAGTATGAACAGGAGAGGAGTGTGGAGGGTATGACAGTGGGCACTATGTACAGGAGAGGAGTGTGGAGGGTATGATAGTGGGCACTATGTACAGGAGAGGAGTGTGGAGGGTATGACAGTGGGCACTATGTACAGGAGAGGAGTGTGGAGGGTATGACAGTGGGCAGTATGTACAGGAGAGGAGTGTGGAGGGTATGACAGTGGGCAGTATGTACAGGAGAGGAGTGTGGAGGGTATGACAGTGGGCAGTATGTACAGGAGAGGAGTGTGGAGGGTATGATGGGGGCAGTATGAACAGGAGAGGAGTGTGGAGGGTATGACAGTGGGCACTATGTACAGGAGAGGAGTGTGGAGGGTATGACAGTGGGCACTATGTATAGGAGAGGAGTGTGGAGGGTATGATAGTGGGCACTATGTACAGGAGAGGAGTGTGGAGGGTATGACAGTGGGCACTATGTACAGGAGAGGAGTGTGGAGGGTATGATAGTGGGCAGTATGTACAGGAGAGGATTGTGGAGGGTATGATAGTGGGCACTATGAACAGGAGAGGAGTGTGGAGGGTATGATAGTGGGCAGTATGTACAGGAGAGGAGTGTGGAGGGTATGATGGGGGCAGTATGAACAGGAGAGGAGTGTGGAGGGTATGACAGTGGGCAGTATGTACAGGAGAGGAGTGTGGAGGGTATGATGGGGGCAGTATGAACAGAGGAGGAGTGTGGAGGGTATGACAGTGGGCAGTATGTACAGGAGAGGAGTGTGGAGGGTATGACAGTGGGCACAATGTATAGGAGAGGAGTGTGGAGGGTATGACAGTGGGCAGTATGTACAGGAGAGGAGTGTGGAGGGTATGACAGTGGGCACTATGTACAGGGGAGGAGTGTGGAGGGTATGACAGTGGGCACAATGTATAGGAGTGGAATGATGTTTAGGGACTGCGTAGTGGTTAAGCGGGTCATACATGAATTGAAATTACACCAATTATGCAGAGACCAGCCATAGTCGATCTATGTACGGGCTAGCTGGTTTTACACAAGTCAATCTATTAATCGACTTGAGTACAACCAGCCTGTTCTTCCAAAAACAATCAGTGCTGCCAGCTATAGATAGCAACACTGATCATTGTACTCACTGGCAGAACACAATAACACTACAGGAGTGATTCCCTCATCTACAGGTCAGCAGGTGAGAGGGTGTGTGGGGACAGGCTGGGAGAGATACCAGTCAGTGGCTGGGTAGGCACTGGCTAGTATCAGAGCCAGATACACACAGGTTACATACGTCACGATCGTTAGAGCGAGAGCAATAATTCTAGCACTAGATCTCCTCTGTAGCTCTAAACATGTAACCTAAAAAAATTTAAAGCATCGCTTAGGATACCAAAAAAAATCGTGCTAACTTTAGTGTTTTTTTTTTAATGAATGAATAGTTTATTTCCAAAAAAAAACATGTTTGAAAAATTGCTGCGCAAATACAGTACCGTGCTAGAGCTGCACAATTAATCGTTAAAATTGTGATGTCGATTCCCCTCCCCCCTGACATCTCCAATGCAGAGTTTGCTGATTCTTTCATATAACAAATGGAGAGACTTTCAGCTGTCAAAAGAAAATATCTGGGCAGTCTGCCAAGTTCTTATCAGGAAACATTGTAACTAACACTTTCTTCATAGATCAAAGGGATAAACTTCTGTGTGTAAAGAAAATATCCGACTGTCTGCCAAGTTTGTAAACAACATGAAACATTGTAACCAACTTCCTTTTTAGATTAAACTTCTGTGTGTAAATGCAAGAAATGTAACCACTTAAAGTCCAACACTTGTTAAAAAGCAATATTTTTTGCTAGAAAATTACTTGGAACCACCAAACATTATATATATTTTAGCAGAGACAAAAATGGGAATTGCTGCAATATTTTATGTCACGCTGCATTTGCCCACTTCAATGAATAATAAAAACCATAAAAACAAAACAGTAAAGTTAGTCCATTTTTTTTTTTTCATTTTAATGTGAAAGACGATGTTATGCCGCACGAATCGTGAGAGAATCGTCATCTATCTTCTAAGCAAAAAAATTGCAGTTGTCGTTTTAGCCAGAATCGTGCAGCTCTATGCCGTGCAACATAAAAAGTTGCAAAGACCACCATAGAGTCATTTTCTAGCAAAAAATTAATGATGATTTTTTTTTTCTCAGTCTGCTGCAGTGTGTCAGCTTGTATTTATACTGGCCGCTCTGTATGTAGCTTCTGATAGGCTGTGCAAGCAGGCCCGTATCTCCGGAACCATAAATGAGAGCCATCCCATATTTTGACCAGTTGTGGGGTAGGCCTTCAACTGACTACCCCCCAAATGTGGGGTTTCTGTGACCTCTGGTCATCGAGCTACAACCCCCGCTCCATCAGCCCCTCTGTTAATCCGGCCCTGTATGGAGGGGGGGGGGGGGCAGGACTGTATGTATGGCTGTGGATGGTATATGGAGGGGGGGGCAGGACTGTATGTATGGCTGTGGATGGTATGGAGGGGGGGCAGAACTGTATATACGGCTGTGGATGGTAATGGTATATGCAGGGGGGGGCAGAACTGTATGTTTAGTGTATGGTGGGGGTAGTGTATGGTCCGCCCATCCACCCACCTCCATGTGTATTCTGTAGCCAGTCAGAGAAGAGCTGAGCACTCTGTGTCCCATGTGTCCTCTTCCACTCTGCAGCACACAATGCAGACGGAGGCGCGCCGGAGGGAGGGAGGGGGAGGGGCTAGCAAAGTGAGAAGTTGCACACATGTTTACCGCCCGGCCGGGGGGCTAACAGAGAGCACTGCTGTGGGCGGCACACCTTCTACTAACACTCAGGCAAGCTGGTGGAGCCGGGGATGTGCAGCTCTGTTGCGGCCGGGCCAGGATGGACAGCTAAAAAAAAAAAAAAAAAAAAAATTTTTTTTTTTTTTTTTAAATGTGCCCGGGTTTCAGGAGGCTTCAAAACCGGGCACATGTGTCCAAACCCGGACTGTCCGGGTCAAAACCGGACAGGTGGCAACCCTAATCTACACACCCACCCCGCAACACCCTCATCCATCTACACACCCACCCCCCCACCCTGCAACACCCTCATCCATCTACACACCCACCCCCCCACCCTGCAACACCCTCATCCATCTACACACCCACCCCCCCACCCTGCAACACCCTCATCCATCTACACACCACCCCCCCACCCTGCAACACCCTCATCCATCTACACACCCACCCCCCCACCCTGCAACACCCTCATCCATCTACACACCACCCCCCCACCCTGCAACACCCTCATCCATCTACACACCCACCCCCCCACCCTGCAACACCCTCATCCATCTACACACCCACACCCCCACCCTGCAACACCCTCATCCATCTACACACCCACCCCCCCACCCTGCAACACCCTCATCCATCTACACACCCACCCCCCCACCCTGCAACACCCTCATCCATCTACACACCCACCCCCCCACCCTGCAACACCCTCATCCATCTACACCCCCACCCTGCAACACCCTCATCCATCTACACACCCACCCCCCCACCCTGCAACACCCTCATCCATCTACACACCCACCCCCCCCACCCTGCAACACCCTCATCCATCTACACACCACCCCCCCCACCCTGCAACACCCTCATCCATCTACACACCCACCCCCCCACCCTGCAACACCCTCATCCATCTACACACCCACACCCCCACCCTGCAACACCCTCATCCATCTACACACCCACCCCCCCACCCTGCAACACCCTCATCCATCTACACACCCACCCCCCCACCCTGCAACACCCTCATCCATCTACACACCCACCCCCCCACCCTGCAACACCCTCATCCATCTACACACCCACACCCCCACCCTGCAACACCCTCATCCATCTACACACCCACCCCCCCACCCTGCAACACCCTCATCCATACACCCACACCCCCACCCTACACACCCACCCCCCACCCTGCAACACCCTCATCCATCTACACACCCACCCCCCCACCCTGCAACACCCTCATCCATCTACACACCCACCCCCCCACCCTGCAACACCCTCATCCATCTACACACCCACCCACCCCCCCACCCTGCAACACCCTCATCCATCTACACACCCACCCCCCCCCACCCTGCAACACCCTCATCCATCTACACACCCACCCCCCCACCCTGCAACACCCTCATCCATCTACACACCCACCCCCCCACCCTGCAACACCCTCATCCATCTACACACCCACCCCCCCACCCTGCAACACCCTCATCCATCTACACACCCACACCCCCACCCTGCAACACCCTCATCCATCTACACACCCACCCCCCCACCCTGCAACACCCTCATCCATCTACACACCCACCCCCCCACCCTGCAACACCCTCATCCATCTACACACCCACCCCCCCACCCTGCAACACCCTCATCCATCTACACACCCACCCCCCACCCTGCAACACCCTCATCCATCTACACA
The DNA here is from genome assembly GCA_029574335.1 of Rana kukunoris. Lineage (NCBI taxonomy): Eukaryota > Metazoa > Chordata > Amphibia > Anura > Ranidae > Rana > Rana kukunoris. The sequence goes on along the minus strand of JAJQKJ010001627.1, from coordinate 18,193 downwards.
CCCACCCCCCCACCCTGCAACACCCTCATCCATCTACACACCCACCCCCCCCACCCTGCAACACCCTCATCCATCTACACACCCACCCCCCCACCCTGCAACACCCTCATCCATCTACACACCCACCCCCCCACCCTGCAACACCCTCATCCATCTACACACCCACCCCCCCACCCTGCAACACCCTCATCCATCTACACACCCACCCCCCCACCCTGCAACACCCTCATCCATCTACACACCCACACCCCCCACCCTGCAACACCCTCATCCATCTACACACCCACCCCCCCACCCTGCAACACCCTCATCCATCTACACACCCACCCCCCCACCCTGCAACACCCTCATCCATCTACACACCCACCCCCCCACCCTGCAACACCCTCATCCATCTACACACCCACCCCCCCACCCTGCAACACCCTCATCCATCTACACACCCACCCCCCCACCCTGCAACACCCTCATCCATCTACACACCCACCCCCCCCACCCTGCAACACCCTCATCCATCTACACACCCACCCCCCCACCCTGCAACACCCTCATCCATCTACACACCCACCCCCCCCCACCCTGCAACACCCTCATCCATCTACACACCCACCCCCCCCACCCTGCAACACCCTCATCCATCTACACACCCACCCCCCCCACCCTGCAACACCCTCATCCATCTACACACCCACCCCCCCCACCCTGCAACACCCTCATCCATCTACACACCCACCCCCCCCCCACCCTGCAACACCCTCATCCATCTACACACCCACCCCCCCCCACCCTGCAACACCCTCATCCATCTACACACCCACCCCCCCCCACCCTGCAACACCCTCATCCATCTACACACCCACCCCCCCCCCACCCTGCAACACCCTCATCCATCTACACACCCACCCCCCCCCACCCTGCAACACCCTCATCCATCTACACACCCACCCCCCCACCCTGCAACACCCTCATCCATCTACACACCCACCCCCCCACCCTGCAACACCCTCATCCATCTACACAACCACCCCCCCACCCTGCAACACCCTCATCCATCTACACACCCACCCCCCACCCTGCAACACCCTCATCCATCTACACACCCACCCCCCACCCTGCAACACCCTCATCCATCTACACACCCACCCCCCCACCCTGCAACACCCTCATCCATCTACACACCCTCCCACTACACCCCACCCCCCCACCCTGCAACACCCTCATCCATCTACACACCCACCCCCCCACCCTGCAACACCCTCATCCATCTACACACCCACCCCCCACCCTGCAACACCCTCATCCATCTACACACCCACCCCCCCACCCTGCAACACCCTCATCCATCTACACACCCACACCCCCACCCTGCAACACCCTCATCCATCTACACACCCACCCTGCAACACCCTCATCCATCTACACAACCACCCCCCACCCTGCAACACCCTCATCCATCTACACACCCACCCCCCACCCTGCAACACCCTCATCCATCTACACACCCACCCCCACCCTGCAACACCCTCATCCATCTACACCCCCACCCTGCAACACCCTCATCCATCTACACACCCACCCCCCACCCTGCAACACCCTCATCCATCTACACACCCACCCCCCACCCTGCAACACCCTCATCCATCTACACACCCACCCCCCACCCTGCAACACCCTCATCCATCCCCCCACCCTGCAACACCCTCATCCATCTACACACACCCCCCACCCTGCAACACCCTCATCCATCTACACACCCACCCCCCCCCCTGCAACACCCTCATCCATCTACACACCCACCCCCCACCCTGCAACACCCTCATCCATCTACACACCCACCCTGCAACACCCTCATCCATCTACACCCCCACCCTGCAACACCCTCATCCATCTACACACCCACCCCCCCACCCTGCAACACCCTCATCCATCTACACACCCACCCCCCACCCTGCAACACCCTCATCCATCTACACACCCACCCCCCACCCTGCAACACCCTCATCCATCTACACACCCACCCCCCCACCCTGCAACACCCTCATCCATCTACACACCCACCCCCCCACCCTGCAACACCCTCATCCATCTACACACCCACCCCCCACCCTGCAACATCCTCATCCATCTACACAACCACCCCCCACCCTGCAACATCCTCATCCATCTACACACCCACCCCCCACCCTGCAACACCCTCATCCATCTACACACCCACCCCCCCACCCTGCAACACCCTCATCCCCCCACCCTGCAACAACCTCATCCATCTACACACCCACCCCCCCACCCTGCAACACCCTCATCCATCTACACACCCACCCCCCACCCTGCAACACCCTCATCCATCTACACACCCACCCCCCCACCCTGCAACACCCTCATCCCCCCACCCTGCAACAACCTCATCCATCTACACACCCACCCACCCTGCAACACCCTCATCCATCTACACACCCACCCCCCACCCTGCAACACCCTCATCCATCTACACACCCCCCCCCCACCCTGCAACACCCTCATCCATCTACACACCCACCCTCCCACCCTGCAACACCCTCATCCATCTACACACCCACCCCCCCACCCTGCAACACCCTCATCCATCTACACACCCACCCCCAACCCTGCAACACCCTCATCCATCAACACCCTCATCCATCTACACAACCACCCTGCAACACCCTCATCCATCTACACACCCACCCCGCAACATCCTCATCCATCTACACACCCACCCCCCCCACCCTGCAACATCCTCATTCATCTACACACCCACCCCCCCCACCCTGCAACACCCTCATCCATCTACACACCCACCCCCCCCACCCTGCAACACCCTCATCCATCTACACACCCACCCCCCCACCCTGCAACACCCTCATCCATCTACACACCCACCCCCCCACCCTGCAACACCCTCATCCATCTACACACCCACCCCCCCACCCTGCAACACCCTCATCCATCTACACACCCACCCCCCACCCTGCAACAACCTCATCCATCTACACACCCACCCCCCCACCCTGCAACACCTTCATCCTGCAACACCCCCACCCCCCCACCCTGCAACACCCTCATCCATCTACACACCCACCCCCCCACCCTGCAACACCCTCATCCATCTACACACCCACCCCCCACCCTGCAACACCCTCATCCATCTACACACCCACCCCCCACCCTGTAACACCCTCATCCATCTACACACCCACCCCCCCACCCTGCAACACCCTCATCCATCTACACACCCACCCCCCCACCCTGCAACACCCTCATCCATCTACACACCCACCCCCCCACCCTGCAACACCCTCATCCATCTACACACCCACCCCCCACCCTGCAACACCCTCATCCATCTACACACCCACCCCCCACCCTGCGACACCCTCATCCATCTACACACCCACCCCCCACCCTGCGACACCCTCATCCATCTACACCCCCACCCTGCGACACCCTCATCCATCTACACACCCACCCTGCGACACCCTCATCCATCTACACACCCACCCCCCCCACCCTGCGACACCCTCATCCATCTACACACCCACCCCCCCACCCCGCGACACCCTCATCCCTCTACACACACACCCACCCCCCCACCCCGCAACACCCTCATCCATCTACACAACCACCCCCCACCCCGCAACACCCTCATCCATCTACACAACCACCCCCCACCCCACAACACCCTCATCCATCTACACCCCCCCACCCCGCAACACCCTCATCCATCTACACCCCCACCCTGCAACACCCTCATCCATCTACACACCCACCCCCCCACCCTGCAACACCCTCATCCATCTACACACCCACCCCCCCACCCTGCAACACCCTCATCCATCTACACACCCACCCCCCCACCCTGCAACACCCTCCCCCCCACCCTGCAACACCCTCATCCATCTACACACCCACCCCCCCACCCTGCAACACCCTCATCCATCTACACACCCACCCCCCCACCCTGCAACACTCTCATCCATCTATACACCCACCCCCCCACCCTGCAACACCCTTATCCATCTATACACCCACCCCCCACCCTGCAACACCCTCATCCATCTATACACCCACCCCCCACCCTGCAACACCCTTATCCATCTATACACCCACCCCCCACCCTGCAACACCCTCATCCATCTATACACCCACCCCCCACCCTGCAACACCCTCATCCATCTACACACCCACCTTGCAACAACCTCATCCATCTACACAACCACCCCCCACCCTGCAACAACCTCATCCATCTACACAACCACCCCCCACCCTGCAACACCCTCATCCATCTACACACCCACCCCGCAACACCCTCATCCATCTACACACCCACCCCCCCACCCTGCAACACCCTCATCCATCTACACACCCACCCCCCCACCCTGCAACACCCTCATCCATCTACACACCCACCCTGCAACACCCTCATCCATCTACACACCCACCCCCCCCCCCCACACCCTGCAACACCCTCATACCCTGCAACACCCTCATCCATCTACACACCCACCCCCCCACCCTGCAACACCCTCATCCATCTACACACCCACCCCCCCCACCCTGCAACACCCTCATCCATCTACACACCCACCCCCCACCCTGCAACAACCTCATCCATCTACACACCCACCCACCCACCATGCAACACCCTCATCCATCTACACACCCACCCCCCCACCCTGCAACACCCTCATCCATCTACACACCCACCCCCCCACCCTGCAACACCCTCATCCATCTACACACCCACCCCCCCACCCTGCAACACCCTCATCCATCTACACACCCACCCCCCCACCCTGCAACACCCTCATCCATCTACACACCCACCCCCCACCCTGCAACCAGGGCCGCTGATAGGCCAGTACAACTGGCCCTGTTGTACCGGGCCCCAGCCAGCAGGGGGGCCCGGCAACCTGATCAGATAATCAATTAAATGTAAAAAAAAAAATCCTCCAGCCATGTCCCTTAATGGCAACATCATCCCCCCACCAAACTTTTCTCACCTGAATGAAATGAGAAAGAGTAAAAAACTTCAAAAAATTAAAAGTAAAAAATTATAACCATAACACTACAGGGAGAACAACAAAAATAATAATAAAAACTGACAAAATAAAAATAAAAATGTAAAAAATAATAAGAAAAATGAAAATTTGATAAAAAAAAAAAAGAATAAAAATAGAGAAAAAAAATAACAAATGAATAAAGAAAAATAACGTTTACAAAAATTAAAAAAAAGTATAAAAATGAAAAGCAAAAAAAATTCTAATCAAAAAAAAATGTATAAAAAAGTGAAATAAAAATAAAAATTTTTGTTTGAACATGATACTGGTCAGGATTGGAACAGGTTTCTTCAGAAATTTGTTTCTGTAGATGTATGGGGTGTCAGGTTTGATATCAAGCCTTTTCTCTGGGGTAACAAGGGCGCGTCCTTGTGTCTCGGCTATATCTATTCCCAGGACCGGGGAAGACGTACAGTATACTCCCTGAGGTAATGTACCCCGCGGAGTATGATTCAACTCGTAGGCAGAATATAGGGCATCATTGGACATCTGATACCAGCACCAACCCCCTTGCCTCGGTCCCGTAATAGTGACCTGCATTGGGAACCGCCACCTGGGTGCAGTTTACTAAAGTTTTTGGCCCTAAAAAATCCTGATTTCCATCTCCCTTGTTACCCCCTTCCATGCTCACCCTGAGGACTGCTCCAGAACCTCTGGAACTCCTCACCCCCTATGTTCAGCCAGGCGCTACCCTTTCCACACCTAGGTGTCCCTAAACAAACCTATTTTATTCCGGGAAGCCTACCCCACTTCCACCTAGAATGTTTTCTCAGCCAGCTCCATATTAGAGAATTCCCAGTCGTTATTATTTTCGTTCCACCCCCTTCCCTTACATTATAAACTTAGAGATGAGCCTTTCTATTCATGCCTTGCACAACCTTTTGGCACCATTTAAATCATGTTGCCCAATCTTACCTACCCAACTTCTAACTCCTCCCCGTATCCCACCGGAAGTTTCAGTAAGTGTAAAGAGGATGTCGGGTTTGCCATAAAACCTTTCCTCCGGGCGACTCGGGGTGCAACCTGGAATTCCTTCTATATCCATCCAAAGGACAAGAGAATAGGTACAATAGACTCCCCGAGGTAGTGTACCCAGTTGAGTACAATTCAACCTAATGCTGACAACAGTGCATCACTAGACATGTGATACCAGCACCTGTACCCCAGTATTCGGTTTTGAGTCCAACAGTTCAAGAATCACCCTAGTTCCATGACTAACACCCCATCGTTATCCTCCAGGACAAAGAAACAAAACTCGTCTATGTCCTAAATAATACCCAGGTGTTTTCTCCCTCACAATGATCTCCCCATTCAGAATACAGAATAAAATACCTTCCCAACATTCCTCATTCACCACCGTGTATTGACCTGAAATGTAAAAGACATCGTGGTCATGCTTCTGACAGAGGGAAATATCAACCTGCCCCCAGCTTCCGTACCCTCTGATCACATGTGGGTCACTTAGCCACAGATGCAACAACATGGAATCCCCAGTCAGTAAGCCCATTGATGCCCACAGATCTACAGACCGAGTCTGCTCTTCCGTCTATGGCAGGGGTCTCCAAACTGCGGCCCGAGGGCCAGATGTGGCCCTTTGCTAGCCTTCATCCGGCCCTTGGGGCAGTATTGCTCCCAACGATATGAGGCACTATTTCTCCCAATGACACCAACAATGGGGCACTATTTATTCCACTAATAGCAATGATGAAGCACTATTGCTCCTCCTACTGCCCACCAGCACTGGGGCCGTGTTTATTCTCACTGATGCTCGGCCCTGGGGCATTTTCTACCCCCACTGGTCAGAATCGGCCCCCCTTAAATCTGAAAGACCATAAACTGGCCCTTTGCTTGAAAAGTATGGAGACCCCTGGTCTATGGGATCATATAGCACCTCACCTTTCACAATCCAAACCAGTACAGCCCATCCAGGCATTTGACCACTACTTTGGATTCGTATAAGCGATGAGTTGCGTTAAAGTCTTACTGAGTGGTGACGCCAACTCCTTAGGCTACTGCCCTTCATACAGATATTTGTACAATCAGCTTGATACTGGTCGATAACTCTACCTGTCCCTGCATGTACGCCAGAGCCAATGACATATTTCTTTCTCGTACATCACGGGACACAGAGCGGCATATTCATTACTATGTGGGTTATATGGAGTACCTTCAGGTGTGGACACTGGCAATCTTCAAACAGGAAGTCCCCTCCCTATATAACCCCCTCCCCTAGAGGGAGTCCCTCAGTTTTTTCGCCAGTGTCTTAGGTGTTGGTCACGGAATAGCTTTGCTCCACATCCTTTGGGATTAAGGGCGGGCTAACCGGATCTGTCCAAGGAGCCTCAGTGCCAAAGTGGACAGTACCCGGGCCCCAAACCGTGGGGTTTTGCCTATAATGCTCCTCTTTGGAGGGCTGGACCCTGGGCCCAGGACTTGGAGTTTGCAAAAAACCATAAGGTTCCTGTTTTGCCAGGGTGCTATATAGGTCCAGGACAGTGGGTACCTTCATAGGACCCCAGGGCCTGAAGGTCTACTACACTACCCACGGAGATGGGAGAAGACTGGATCAGTTTGCTGGTCAAACATCCTGCAGCATGGAGCAGGTAAGGGGGAGCCTGCGGGACTTGGTTCGACAGCAGGCTCCCCGGGGTAACCTAAAAGGGGGGATAGCCTGAGTATGCTCTGCATGGGCAACCGTGATCACTATGTCTAAAAGAGACAGGATGACACCCTTTCTCCCCCCATCACTAGGCCCCCCTGTCTAAAGGTGTTGCTAGCTAACCTGCTGTTTCTTCCTAGGGCTAGTAAGGATCCTTAGGGGCCTTGAGAGAGTCCTACCTGGCCGGGAGTTTGAATCTGCCGCCCGTTTCTGCGTGCCTGGATCTCCAGCAGCGCGGCTCCTCCATGTTCTTCCTGTATCCGGGTACGCGCGCGCGCGCGTGCACGCGCACGTCTTATTGACGTTTTTCGCGCCGTCCAGACAGGAGGGCGGGGGGGGGGCGGGCCTGCGGCGTCATACTAGGGGCGCGCCTTTGTGCTGTTATAGACAGCAGGCCTTGTCAGGGCTCAGTCTGAGGCTGATTTTTTCAAGGAGAGGACGCAGGGCGGCAGAACAGTGACTCCCGGTGGCGGAAGAGGGGTAGTACATATGGACTTTGTCCCAATGTCTTTATTGTTAAGCCAAGAAATCCCCCTTATTTGACAGCAGGTTGGAGGCTGGCAAACTTAAGTTAGGGTCATTGTATATGGTCAAAGAAAATATATAAGGTATAATATATAATTATTTAAAAAAAAAAAAAAAAAAAAAAAAAGACCAACATACGGGCCCATCAGTTTTTGGGGACACTAGTGATCTACTCTCCCCTAAACTCTGGAATTGTACTCCTGGCCACTACAGTCTGTTGTGTGGGCGGAGTCCCTCGATTTTGTATTATGGCTTCCAAGGGTTCGGGGTCAAAGGGTACAAAAAAGACCAAAAAACAAAAGGGTTCCCTTTCTGATTCTGATATGCCGATTCTTTCCCCGCAGCTTATTAATTTAAGAAGCGCCTTGGATGAGCCATTAGGGGGATCTGGTGCGGAGGCTGGCCCAGATCAGCCCAGCCCTGTGTTTATCACAGAGGAGATGCTAGCCGTATCCCTAGGGGGGCTAGAAGAGAGAATAGCAGCATTGATCGCTAGAGCTATTCCTGGTAAGAAACGGGTTAGATCCCCATCACCAGGGGGTGTATCCTCAGATGCTGAGATTCTCTCTCCGGAGGAATTAGAATCACAGGAGGATCAACTGGACCTGAACCAAGAGGGTTCAGGGATGGAGGGGTCTACCTCTGAGGAACCATTTTCAGACTCCCAGACAGAGAGACTGTGGGTACAGTCTTTGACGGACATGGTCCGCTCGGCATTTAGTTTGCCATTGCCAGAACCTCAGGTTCCTCCGGTATCCTCTCTGGGCTCTTTGAGAGCCCCGTTAAGCAACGCAGTTTTTCCGGTCCATCCTCTCTTGGAGGAATTGATCTTTCGGGATTGGGTACGGCCGGACAGGGTTTTTCTGCCACCGAAAAGATTTGCGGTCATTTATCCCATGGAGGAAAAATTCTCCAAGAAATGGAGGCTCCCAGTAGTGGATGCAGCCATCTCATGTGTGAATAAATCACTAACTTGCCCGGTGGAAAACATACATATGTTTAAAGATCCGGTTGATAAAAGATTAGAAACACTTTTAAAAGCATCCTTTGCTACGGCAGGAGCAGTGGTGCAGCCAGCGGTAGCTGCAATTGGAGTTTGTCAGGCATTAAAAGACCAGACAAAAGAGATGTTAAAAGACATGCCTACCCAACAAGCAGAAGAGTTTGCGGACATTCCCAGAGCTCTGTGTTTTGCGGTAGATGCTATAAAAGATTCCATCCAGCAGGCTTCTCGTTTATCACTATGTTTGGTACACATGAGAAGGCTCTTATGGTTGAAGAACTGGGCGGCAGAACCCCCATGCAAAAAGCTTCTGGCAGGATTTCCCTTCCATGGAGGACGACTCTTCGGAGAGGATCTGGATAAATATATTCAGACTATTTCAAATGGCAAGAGTACCCTTTTACCGGTCAAAAAGACATTCCGGGCTCCTACATTTAGAAGGCAGCTTTTTCCTGTCTCGGGGCCCTCTAATTCCAGGCAGTATCGACGGCCGCCTGCACGATCCAACGGTAACAGTAGATCGCAGGGACAAACCCCTGGGGGTAAGAAGCCGTGGTATCGCAAGCCGTCAAAGACAGCCCCTAAGTCTGCCTTATGAAGGGGCGCCCCCACTCTCACGGGTGGGGGGAAGGCTTCGTCTCTTCTCAGAAGTTTGGGAAGCCAAGATCCCCGACAATTGGGTCCGGGCATCTGTAACCACAGGTTACAGACTGGAGTTTCTAAGGTATCCTCCGCCTCATTTTCAAGAATCAAGGCTACCAAGGGATCCAGCAAGGAAGGCCTCAATGCGGGCAGCTTTGGATCACCTGCTTTGCCAGGACGTAATTATAGAAGTGCCAGCTCAAGAGCAAGGCCTAGGTTTCTATTCCAATCTCTTTGTCATACCAAAGCCCAACGGCGATGTCAGGCCAATCTTGGACCTAAAGAGGTTAAACGGTTATCTAAGGGTGCGTTCCTTCCGGATGGAATCCATCCGGTCAGCAGCCGCCGCGCTTCAGAAAGACGATTTTCTGGCCTCCATAGACATAAAAGATGCTTACCTTCATGTACCAATCTTTCAGTCGCATCAAAGGTTTTTACGCTTCGCGGTGGGGCAGCGACACTTCCAATTCAGGGCGCTCCCTTTCGGGCTGGCCACGGCCCCCCGGGTATTCACGAAGATCCTAGCCCCAGTTCTGGCCAATTTAAGAATCCAAGGAGTCACAGTCCTAGCATACTTGGACGACCTTTTTATTATAGATCACTCACGGGCGGGTCTGCAGAAGGCAGTAAACCTCACGGTTCGGTACCTCGAAGAATTCGGCTGGGTCCTAAACCAGGGAAAGTCAGCATTCCAGCCTACAAAGCAGTTGGAATACCTCGGCATGAGGTTAGACACAGAACAGCAAAAGGTGTTCCTGCCCCTTGTAAAGATCAAGGCGATCAAGGGGTTGGTTCAGTTGGTTATAAACAAGAAAAGACCAACTATTCGCCTGTGTATGCGATTACTAGGCAAGCTAGTGGCCACATTCGAGGCAGTACCATACGCTCAGATCCACACTCGCGTCCTACAAGCAGCCATTCTAGCAGCCTGGGGCAAGAGGGCACATGCCTTAGAGTCCCCTTTGACGCTATCATCAAGGGTCCGACAAAGCCTGGCCTGGTGGTTGAACCCTCAGAATCTTCTAAAGGGAAGATCCTTCAGCCCTGTTGTCTGGAAGGTAGTTACCACAGACGCCAGCCTGGCAGGCTGGGGGGCGGTCTTCGAGGGGTTCTCCCGCCAGGGAACTTGGGTGAAAGCAGAGAGGCAGCTCCCCATCAATATCTTGGAAATCAGAGCTGCTCGCCTAGCCCTTCTGGCATGGACCTCCAGATTAAAGGGGTTCCCGGTGAGAATCCAGTCAGACAATGCCACGGCGGTGGCATACATAAACCACCAAGGGGGAACCAGGAGCCAGGCCGCTCAAAGGGAAGTGAACTTGATTTTTCAATGGGCAGAGGTTCATGTACCCTGCATTTCAGCGATATTCATTCCCGGAGTGGACAACCTGCAGGCAGACTTCTTAAGTCGCCAGAGTCTGTTGCCAGGGGAGTGGTCTCTGCATCCCCAGGTCTTTCAGACAATCTGCCAGAGGTGGGGAACGCCAGACGTAGATATAATGGCATCCAGGTTCAACAAGAAACTAGACAGGTTCGTGTCGCGAGCGAGGGATCCTATGGCCTGCGGAACCGATGCGTTGGTTTGCCCTTGGCATCAATTCAAACTTCTATATGCATTCCCTCCACTACAGTTACTCCCCCGCCTGTTGCGCAAGATCAGAGTGGAGCACAAGCCAGTCATTCTAATAGCTCCAGCTTGGCCCCGGAGGGCTTGGTACTCACTAGTCCTGAATATGGCAGTGGGAGACCCTTGGACTCTTCCTCTACAACCAGACCTACTCTCACAAGGTCCGATCCTCCACCCTACATTACAGCGTCTAAATTTGACGGCCTGGAGGCTGAATCCCTGATTCTCAGGGGTAGGGGTCTGTCTAGGCAGGTAATCCCTACCCTGATTAAGGCTAGAAAGCCGGTCTCCAGGGTAATTTATTACAGGGTGTGGAGGAACTATATAGGCTGGTGTGAATCCAAAGGATGGAATTGCCGCAAATATACTATTGATAGGGTGTTAAGTTTTCTCCAGCTAGGAGTGGATAAAGGCCTGGCACTAAGCACAATCAAAGGACAGATCTCAGCTCTGTCAGTGTGGTTTCAGAGGCCGCTGGCCGCCCACTCGCTGGTAAAGACCTTCTTACAGGGGGTCTTGCGTATTAATCCTCCTGTCAAGTCACCAGTTTGTCCTTGGGACTTAAATCTTGTCCTGTCCACTCTACAGAAACAGCCGTTTGAGCCTTTGGCTGAGATTCCTTTACTCTTACTGACAAGAAAATTGGTTTTCTTGGTCGCCATAGTTTCGGCCAGGAGAGTGTCAGAATTAGCAGCCTTATCGTGTAAGGAACCATATCTCGTTCTGCATAAGGACAGGGCAGTTCTCCGGCCCCATCCTTCCTTTCTACCAAAGGTTATATCCAAATTTCACTTAAACCAGGATTTGGTACTTCCATCCTTCTTTCCAAAACCTACATCTAGAAAGGAGGGGTTGCTGCATACCTTGGATATTGTCCGGGCCATGAAGGCCTATCTTAAAGCTACAGAAAAGATCCGGAAAACAGATGTGTTATTCGTTCTACCAGATGGCCCCAAGAAGGGGCAGGCAGCTGCAAAATCCACCATCTCGAGATGGATTAGACAATTAATCATTCAAGCCTACGGGTTGAAGAGGTTGCCTCCTCCGTTGTCGGTAAAGGCCCATTCTACCAGGGCCATGGGCGCCTCTTGGGCAGCACACCATCAGATCTCTATGGCTCAGATATGCAAGGCGGCAACGTGGTCATCAGTCCACACGTTTACAAGGTTTTATCAACTAGACGTGAGAAGGAATGCGGATTCTGCCTTTGGACAGGCAGTACTACAGGCTGCAGTTTGAAATCCTCGGGATCAGAAACACCCTTGGTTATAAAAAAAAAAAAAAAAAAAAAAAGTTTTTTCTTGACTAAGTTGGAATTATTATTATGATTTGAGTTTATCTCTAAATTGAATCCTTCTTTGGAAGATGTCTCCCTCCCCTCATTAAAGCATTGCTTTCGGACATCCCACATAGTAATGAATATGCCGCTCTGTGTCCCGTGATGTACGAGAAAGAAAAAGGGATTTTTAAATACAGCTTACCTGTAAAATCCTTTTCTTGGAGTACATCACGGGACACAGAGCTCCCACCCCTCTTTTGGGTGACCATTTTGGGAGGCATACTGCTTGCTACAAAACTGAGGGACTCCCTCTAGGGGAGGGGGTTATATAGGGAGGGGACTTCCTGTTTGAAGATTGCCAGTGTCCACACCTGAAGGTACTCCATATAACCCACATAGTAATGAATATGCCGCTCTGTGTCCCGTGATGTACTCCAAGAAAAGGATTTTACAGGTAAGCTGTATTTAAAAATCCCTTTTTTTGTCCTATACTCTATCATACTCTCTTCCAATCTCTTAACATGGTCGACGAAATCTCGAGCCATATTAAACTGGGTATTTATGTAACTTTGTTGCATGTTGTCATGAATGTCACCAATCTCTCTGAGCAACAAAGCCGTGCTTATTGTCTGAAGCCATGGCTGTGAGTTTGTTCCTCAGGTGACCGCCTTCCATCCTGTTACTAACACCCACCCCGGCTCCTATTCCCCCTACATAGTGCTGAATACACCCCTCCTCTGTTGGGTTACTCCTCAGAGATAAGCGTCCTGCGTGAACCTCAGTCTGTGTCCGCACATTTCTGGGAGCAAACCACTGGTCACTTGATTTAGTGTATACTCAGCACATACAGGGTAATAGGTTTCTATCAACCACTGTGAGATGCTGAAGCGACGTGGTACCGGCCTACTGTACCCTGTTAGCCAGCGTCCACTCCCTTTTTTTAACCGGGCATGTTCCTGTATGTAGTTACTCACATTACTCGTGCCGGGATTCAACCTCTCAGGTGAGACATCAACTAGGGGTACCTCATATGTCCAGTAAACAAGAGCTTCTCTGTAGGACTGCTAAGCTTGAGACACTACCTCTGCGAGGAAGTTTTCACCCCCTTGATGTATCACCTGGCACCCTCTAGTTTGGCCAACAGACACCTTATTATGCAAAGGTACCAGTCTCCTGGGTACCTGCCCCACATACATTTAGGTTATCGTAGTCACCCATTCAAACATTTCCTTCTTTCAATTCCTGTCTGGATTCAAAACCCTCAGAACAGGATGGACTCCAGGGTTTAACCCAATAGGGTCTGATAGCTTAGTACCCAAATTGACTGTGACATATGCACAAAGTTCCGTCCCTGCCCAAAGATCCATCCCTGCCCCTAGGGATGAGAATAGAACGAGTTGGATTTCCTAACCCTTCCCGGATATGTAGCCCAGGGTCTCCCAATGTGTTCCTGATTATCTCCAGCTCTATAGTAATTACGGTACCCAGTGACCCACCTTCCACTCCAAAGACGGTTGCCCTTGAGCCTCTCTTTTTCCTAAGTATGGGAAATAGTCTGGATACACAAGTAATCTAGGACGGGAAGGATATTAACTGAGGAGAATACTGCATGCCTACATATATATCGGAAGTGAGGGCCCTTGGAATAGCCAAGAGCTGGGATCACCCCATACTCTATTCCTGCACAACTTTCCTCCAGACTCAACCAAAACTATACAATATGAGGCCAGACCTATACACTTTCAACTCGTATGTAATCAGGCAGGCCCTTGTACCACATGTCTGCAGGTAAATCTAAAAGAAATTGGAAAACAAAAATTGCATAATGTGTATCCATCTCAAGGAACTGGTGCTACTAGAGACAACTGACCAATAAAATAAACAATCCCTCGCAGCACTGAGATGACTGAACAGTAGGGGGTACATGCCCGACCAGTGTGCCTGGACACACACAACTATTCATTAGGCAGTGGGTAACAAATAGCCACCACCACTGACAAAAATAAACTCTAGGAGACAATAGTTTTGCATGGTGACATGGAAGGAAACCCTTGTGAACTCCATTTGGGGACATACAGATAGCTAGGGACATTAGCATACCTTAGCCTGAGGCAATATAACCTTGTACAGCCAGGCTTAACAGCGGGGGGGGGGGGGGGGGTTTAAGCTGTGCTAAACACATGTCCGGCCAAAGTAGCATCAGGCTTTTACTTTTTTTTTTTTTTTTAGAGCTATGGAACTACACGTGTCAGCATGGCTGATCTTCGGTAATAAGAAAACAGATATGCCACGGATCTATGGCTGATCCATTTCAAACCCTGGAGAATACCCCAAAACTCTTTTATCACAAAAAAAAACAGTACCCCTGAACGCTACTTAGCCTAATATGTGTTAGAGTGCCAATTATCCCCTGCCGTCTTACTCAACTTTTCATTACAAAAAAAATAATACGCAGACTTCAGTTAGTTGGTTCTGCTATTCAGTGGATCAGAACATGCCATCCACGTTAGGTGGTCCAAAAACATAGTCAGATGGACTGACAACTAGACGGTAGTGGTCATGAAAACCTAAAAACATTGTGAAACCTGACTGACTGACCAACTTAAAGTTGTCTTATTCTGAAAGACTGAAAACCCAGTTATCAAATCTGTAAAACACAAAATAAAAGTTAGTAATAAACATTAAAAAAAAAAAACATTCTTAACCTGGAAACAAAACAATGGTTATATACCGGTAACAATACATTAGCATATGAAACACAAATATACATTACATAAACCGTGCACTTTTTAACCACTTAAGACCCGGACCAATACGCTGGTAAATGACCCAAGGTGTTTTTGCGATTCGGCACTGCGTCGCTTTAACAGACAATTGCGCGGTCGTGCGACGTGGCTCCCAAACAAAATTTGCGTCCTTTTCTTCCCACAAAAGAGCTTTTTTTTTGGTGGTTTTGGACACCCTCTGCGATTTTTATTTTTTGCGCTATATACAAAAATAGAGCGACATTTTTGAAAAAAAAACACTTTTTTTACTTTTTGTTAAAAAAAAATCAAATAAACTAAATTTTAGTCAAACATTTAGGCCAAAATTAATTCAGCCACATGTCTTTAGTAAAAAAAAAATCGCAATAAAAAAAAATAGCTACCTAGCGGGAACAGCGACACTAATACAGCGATCAGAAAAATGATCGCTTAGTGACGCTGGCAATAGGGAGTGAAAGGGTTAACTAGGGCGGTGATCAGGGGGTTAAACTTTATTAGGGGGGGTGGGGGGGCTATCCTGAACTAACACTAACTGTTTTTTACACTGCCTGTCACACTGACACTAAATGCAGTGATTAGATCACTGCATTCAGTGACACTGTGACAGGGGGGTGGGGGGGGGCGATCACAAGGGGTTAATATGCCTATGTGAGTGTGTGTCAGTGTTGTGTTGGTGCACACTTACTTGTGGTGTCTTCTCTCATCAGCAGCGCTGGGAAACAGCGCTGCGATGAGAGAATACATCATTTCCTCCTTCCTGTGTAAACACAGGAGGAGGAAGTGACAGGATGGGAGCGCGCTCCCATTGGCTGGGAGCGATCGCGGGGGGGGGGGGCGGAAATCACGGACATCCGCCCGCTCGTCCCGGATCGCTCCCAGAGGCAGGGGGACCCCCGCACGCCGCGGAGGGGGTTCCGATGGGACCCCCGAACCGCACTTAGGCGGGGACGTAAATTTACGCCCTTGTGCCTGTACGTGCCATTCTGTGGCCGTATATGTGCGTGCGGGGGTCTTTAAGTGGTTAAAATACCAAAAATTGTTGAGCTCAACTTTTCATTTATATGAATTATTTCATACATAAAACTGCCACGTGGACTTTGTTTATATATATAAAAGGAAAAAAAAAAAAAGATGTTTTTCTTTTTTTCTTTTTTATAGTATACTAATAGTTCCCTCCAAAAAACTGTTTAAACCAAGTCCTGGGTCCTGACTGTCTAATGTTAACCTGAATTTCACTTTTCTTCAAGTAAACTACACAAAGGACCGAGTTGTGTATTCCTGCTGAGTTATTCCATTAATCACATTGCTAGGTGTGCCAGAGGGGCTGGGACAGTTCATTGGGGTTGAAAAGGGTAACGGACAAAACAAAGAAAAGCAGCTCCCTCTGGGGTTTGCTACTCTAGCGCCCCTGTACTTCCAAGTACGGACGCTGTTTACATTTAGAGTGGGATGAGAGAGTTACTTGGCTCTCATCCATGTGATTTATGTTAATTTAGTTGCTGTGCTGTCGTTTCTTTCTGTGTTCCAAAGATGCCTTTCCATCTCGGAGAGACAGGTAACGGCAGTGGAGACCAGTGGGAGCGCCTTCTTGCCAGCAGCCAATCAGAGGAGGTTTTCCCTCGCGGGGCATGCTGGGGGAGGGTACTTCTAGGAGGCGGCATTTTGGCGTGGGGAGTTTGAGGTTGGATCCGGGTGCGGCACCCACCTTTAGGGTGTGCGCACGTCACGGGCCCCGAGCGATATGGCCTACCAGGCCAGGGCGCACATGCTACGCGGAGTTCCTGACTCTGGGCCCTCATGGCCTGGAGCAACTAAAGCTGTATGGGGGTCTCAGTGACTTACTGAGCCCCTCACATCGATGAGAAGATCCCAAGCGAGTTGTGCTGTTCGGTGGGGAAGTCGGTCTGAGATGAGCCCGGAGGCAGGTGATCCAATAGGGCTTAGACAATTCACCGGGGATCCGAGTCGCCGGACACTGACGAATTATATGCTGTAACTTGTCAGTCGGTGACTCCAAAATCAAAGGCGCTACCCGAGGGGAGTTCAGGCAAATTTAATTAATAAGAAGGAAGTGCTCTATCAAGCTGCATTCTGGAGAAAGGGCCTGTGGCAGAGGCACCACTCCTATTTTCATTGAGCCAAGTCTGTGGCAGAGACTTGTTTTCCTCCTTCCTGCTGCCATTCCGACTGCCAGTTCTGTGAGAGAGACTGTCCGGGTGCCTTATACCCGCTCTGTTGGAGCAGTACTGCTTCTACAAATAGTTAAGTCCTGAATCTGCAACTTCCTCCTGTTTTTCACCATCTTTCTTTATTCACCTGAAGTTACGTGTTGCCGTGTTGGGCACAAAAATAAAAGCACAGAAAACAACATCTTGCTGTTTGGAGATTCTATCATTGCTCACATCTACTTTTCATCATAGTGAATGTGTATAGAGGGCGCTGTGCTACAGGTGATATACACACGTGAGCGATGTGTCTCAGATAATAAAACACATAACAGATAAAAAAATATATGACTACTAAAACAATGATTGACAATGTTGATTAGACAATACTATTGTGAGAGCAATAATGTGTTCAAGTCCCAATATAAGTGACAGAGAAATGAGTGATCCCACTCT